>CM071587.1:3420342-3570486 GCA_036426205.1 Ascaphus truei
CCCCCCCCACCCTTCCACTCCATGCCCCCTGCCCTTCCACGCCCGGGCAACGCCGGGTATATCAGCTAGTATTATATATATAGTAGTGGGTTTTGGGGTTAGAGCTTGCTGGGGTTGTGCGTTTTATTAAGGTCTCCATGTTTAACTGTACAAGAAGCAAAAAATTGACACTCTGCGCTCGTTTGCATGTCATTACCCACAATCCCTGGCGGCAGTGGATGCACTGTATGCTAAGAGATAGTGAGGAAAGGCAGGGTTGCTGACCTGTCTGAGATATGTGAATGTGCTCACCACGGGGTATTTTTATTTGCTGTACGGGAGGGTGCAGGGTTTCTGTCACTTTGTTACTCACCATAACTTGTTTTGTGTTTGTTTCATCCTTGGGAAAGTCTGCAGTTTCTCTTACTCCACAGTGCCAAATTCTGCTAACCAACATTTAGCAGTTGGGATGGTGATCATACAGTCGCTCCATCGGTCCCATCACCTCCTGGGTATCTCCCTAGGCTAAGGCCCCGCTCCCAGAGTCAGCGCACCCGCACTGCTGACAGGCGGTGCGCTGAGATACACAGACCGCGATATGCGGTCTGTAGGGAGCGGGAGCCGGAGCAGGAGGTGGGCGGGTGGTGGGCGGTTTGACAGGGAGGGGGGGCGTGGCTTGAGCGGAGGGACCCGCTACTCTCCCCCCCTCCCTCCACGGACTCGGGCTGGAGCTGGAAAGTAAGTTTAAACACACACACGCAGGCACTCATTCATACGCGCACACACACACAGGCAGGCACTCACGCACTCATACACACACACGCGCGCACACACAGGCAGGCACTCACGCACTCATACACACACACACACACACACACACAGACAGAGGCAGGCACTCACGCACTCGGGCACACACATACACACACAGACAGGCACGCACGCACGCACTCAGGCACACACACAGAGAGGCACTCACCTGCTTTCACTCCACACTCCTCCCCGCTCCCCGAAGCCTCTCCTCCTCCCGCAGCCTCCCCTCCCCATTGGCTCACAGCCACACACGTCACGCGTCAAAGCTAGAAAACACCATTCTCTGGTGTCTCCAGCGGCTGACGCGCCACAGCGTGTAGTCAGCTGTGCAGCCAGGGGGGACCGGGACCGGCTCGCGAGGATTCCCCTGCTGGTGGGGAACTCGCTACATTGCCGCCCGCGCCAACGAGCGCAGCGGGACCGAGGCCTTAGCTAAGTGTAACTGCTGATAATCTGATTCCATTATCTGGGCTTCATTATGAACTATTCTATGCAACTGGCTTGTTCTCGATTCCTGCATTCAAATAAAAATAAACAAGCAGACTTGTGTCTTGGTAGAAATGCCATCCAGAGCTGTGTTTACACTTGTAATACCATTTTATTCTCTATTGAAGGGAGATTAATCTGTGGGCTGCACACACGAAGCTAAGAAGCAGTTAGACTTTAAAATCAGATGGAGGACCCCTCGTATATGGAGCCCAGGGGTTAATCTCCCTTTCATATCCTCTAGGCCACCATCTCCTGCCTGACCTTAGGTTGTTGGATCAGTTCATCCAACAAGATCAAATTCAGAAAGCATACTTTTATAAGATCACTTTTATGAGCTTCCGATGAGTCTGCTCATGTGTCAATCAATCTAATATTTGTTAATGAGGGTGTCCTTGAGCGCCCAAGCTGGTATAAATATCACACCATCCTATGCTGAGCCACAACAATGACATGTTCCAGTTGTAAAAATGTTACTATCTCCTGCAAATAACCATAAATCCAATTATTTGCTATGACTCTCTTTTCACTCTTATAGCAGAGGCCACTGCATTGGAAATCTAATAGATTTATGGTCCCCACCATAGGGAAAACCCTTTTGGCCCCATGTCAATTCCATGAGGGCTGTCAAGATTACACATAAAAGGGCTTAATAGGCAGGGACAAAGCCATTCTGGCAGTGTCTGTTGATATTGTGAGACATCACAGCCAGGAAGGCTCTATGGGAACATGGTTTTGTGACCCAAGACCATCCGGCATTGGAGTACAGATCCAGAAGGCGAATAGGAAACCTGAACTAGTCATTATTATATCGAGAGATGGGCCAAAAACAGAATAGGATAACCTAGGCAAGTAATGGGATATTAAGGGTTGCATGTCAGGCTCCTGTACAAATGACATCTATGGAGGACACTTATTCTCACGCTCACTGTTTAAATCCAGTCACTTGAAATAATCGTCACGACACAAATAGAAACTCATCACTTGTTTGGTGTCCGAATCATTCATACAAACACGTTTCAACTTGAACTCCAGTATGCGAATGGTGTTTCTCTGTGTGTCGTGTGCCCTATTTGTGGCATCAGCAGTAAATAGCAAAAGACAAAGATACCAAGTGCTACATCCAATGGGATAAAATACATAGTTACATATTTCAATGTTAGTATTCTCATGAGTAAGGGTCATTTAGTTAAACCCTGTGGCCAAAGCGTTATAAGCCTGCAGCCACGTCACAGCATGACCAGTGTGCAGCCACGTCACGGCATGACCAGTATGCAGCCACGTCACGGCATGACCAGTATGCAGCCACGTCACGGCATGACCAGTATGCAGCCACGTCACGGCATGACCAGTATGCTGGTCCTAATGGTACCTGTCAGTATTCTCATTTACCTCTGCTGGAGGGAGAACGGCCTCTGTAGACCTGTCCTGCATGGAAAAACCTGTGAGTAAACTAAATGACCCTTACACATGAGAATACTAACATTGAAGTATTTAACTATGTATTTTGTCCCATTGGATGTAGCATTGGGTATCTTTGTCTTTTGTTGTATACATTTGGCCACGCTCAGCAGCTCTCCTTTTGGCACAAATATATATAGGATGTGGTGGGTTCAGGGGTTAGAGCTTGCAGGAGCTGTGTGTTCATTAATTTTAATTTTCACCTGGCACCAGTTGTCTGGAGGTTGGTGTCCCCTCCTCCCAAGGTTTAAGCTCACCCCACCCCACGTTTTAAGTAGCATGTTTTTCCACGTACCTGTGCAGGAAGCCTGCCATTGTAGCACAGACGTGCGAGGTCCTTAGACTCCAATATACTCCTTTATGCTTCACCATCACACTGACCTTCTCCAGCAGTGAAGGTGTTAATAAATACCCACCCCTCACCCCCTTAGTATCAAGCAATTAGTGCATACAGACTTTCCATCCCTTTCCCTCTCATCCCAGATCAGGAGGTTTTTTTTAAGGCAACTCACTCTTTTTTATATTTTAAACTTATATTTTTATTGAGATTTTCCAAATATAAATGGGAAGGGGAGGGGGTACAGAAGGAAAAAAGGTGTGGGGGGTGAAACAACCATATTGTAACAAAATTCTTACAGTCATCAACAGTCACATTACCACATGTACACCATTTTATAAACAACATATCCATATTCTCCTCATTCCCAGATCCTCTTTTCGATTAAACTCATATCCTTATCCCACATCCCAGGGATCCCAAACTCTATCAAACTTTCTTGTGGTATGATTCAGAAATGAGGTGAGTCTCCCCATTAGTTGGACATCGTTAACCCTTCTATAATCTCTCTTCTGGAGGGCAAGGGGTGTCTTCTTCCACGCTGCTGCTACAGCGCATCTATGTAAGGATTCTGCTCGATCCGTGCTAGGTTTTGCTGCCAGTTCGTGTTTTCCAGGCTGCCTGCCCTTTCTACTCAATTTGGCCATTTTGGTTACTGGCAGCCTGCTATATAAGGCTGCACTTCCTGGAGGGAGTCGCCGAGCAAAGTGCTGTGTTTCTGCAGCTCCTGTCGGTCTTTACTGTCGCCCTTTCCGTTACCTATTTGGATTCCTTGTTGCTGACCCCGCACTGTGACCCCGACCTAGCTGCTTTCGGCCTGCCCTGACCTTTTGCCTGTCCCCTGGACTCAGCACCATTGCCGCCAGCCCTGACCCCTGCTTCCATACCGACTACGAATACTCTTCCAGGACTCTTTCCCAGGGCTCTGGTCGGTTTATTTACATCCCTACCTCAGCCCTGCGGGTCGGCCTCCTAATTTGAGATGAGCACCGTCACAATCTAGCCACCGTTAGGATATGCAAAATTAATTTAACTGTATAGGGGTAAAACTGGATCTAACGGCATACTGACCCCCGTCACATCTTCTATCAACTTCAGAACTGTCCTCCAATATATCTGCATTACTGGACAAAACCACCAAATATGCGGCAGATCCCCTCTCTGCCCACAACCCCTCCAGCATCTATCAGTAGGCTTGGGAAACATTTGCTTTAACCTCCTTGGGAGTGTAATACAACCGTAGCAGAATTTTGTAAATATTCTCTTTCGTTATCTTATACTATATTAGTGAAAGCACTGTATGCATGCCTGCCTGCCTGCCTGCCTGGATGTCCGGTGTCCCTAGGGGAAATCTGATTGGTCCCTTGGCCCGCCCCCGCACACCTCTCATTGGCCTGAGGCGGAGTGACGGGCCAAAGGACACAGGGACACAAACACAAACACACACAGGGACACACACAGGGACACACACACACAGGGACACACACAGGGACACACACAGGGACACACACAGGGACACACACACACAGGGGACACACACAGGGACACACACAATCCACCGAACCAACTTCAACCACACACAATCGGACCAAACATGCACGACTACGACACACGGTGCACAACATGGTACACACACCACACAGTGACAACACACACACACACAACACAGAATAGGGGGGGTGTACATTATCAGCATGATAACCCGGGGGTGGGGCTCACACTACCACCGTCCCGGACCTGAGCCTCCTCCTCGTCTCCCCGAACATAGCCTCCACCCACAACCCGCTCTCCCTCCTCCTCTCCCCGTGTTTCCCGCGCTTTCACGCCCCCCCCCTCCCCCTCCCCTCCGGCGCCTCTACAGTCAGCGGGGGAGCGATGTGCCCGGCACCGCGGGGACGAGTGCCCGGACCAGCGTGGGAGCGGGCCACACAAGCTGCCTCCCGCCTCAGATCCACGTGGGAGCTTCCGGACGGCTGAGGGTAGCGGCCGGACGGGTGATTAGCGGCCGTAGGGTGGTGAGCGGTCCGGAACGGTGATGGGGAGCGGCCTTCAACCTCCCCTCAGCCCCCCTTCCCCACCTCACCTCTCCCCTCACCCACCCCCTTCACCTCCCCTCCCCCCCTTCACCTCCCTCCCCCCCCTTCACCTCCCTCCACCCCCCTCCCCCCCGGCGCCGGCTACAGTCAGCGGAGCGCGCGCCCGGGACACACGGGGGAGCGGCCACAACATTCCTCCTCCCTCCTCAGATCCACGTGGACCTTCCGACGGTGTATAGCGGCTGCACCCCCCTCACCCCCTTCACCCCACCCCCCTTCACCTCCCCTCACCCTCCCCCTCACCCCCCTTCACCTCCCCTCACCCCCCTTTCACCCCCCACCCTCACCCACCCTTCACCTCCCCCTCCTCACCCCCCTTCACCTCCCCACCTCCACCCCTCCCCCCCTCGCCGCTACAGTCTCGGAGGAGCGATCGCCCGGACAAGCGGGGGACGGCCACACCAAGCTGCTTCCCCTCAGAATCCACGTGGAGCTTCCGGATGGCTGAGGGACGCGGCCGGACGTCTAGGAGCCCGCCTGACTGGGGTGGCCGGACGTGAGTGAGCGGCCTTCCCCTCCCCTCCCCCCCCCTTCACCCCTCCCCTCACCCACCCCTCACCTCCCCTTCACCTCCCCTCCACCCCCCCCTTCACCTCCCTCCACCCCCCTCACCACCCCCCCCCTCCACCCCCCCTTTACCTCCCTCCACCCCCTTCACCTCCCTCCACCCCCTTCACCTCCCCTCCACCACCCCCCTTACCCCCCCCCCTTCCACCACCCCCTTAACCTCTCCTCCACCCCCCCCCCTCACCCCCTCCACCCCGTCACCTCCCCTCCACCCCAGCCCCTTCACCACCTCCCCTCCCCCCCCTTACCTACCTCCCCTTCCCCCCCCCCTTCACCCCCCTCACCCTCCCCCCCTTCCCTCCTCCCCTCCACCCCCCCCCTTCACCGTCCCCCCCTGCCACCCCCCCGTTACCTCCCCCTCCACCCCCGCCTTCCCTCCACCCCTCCAACCCCCCCCCTTCCACCCCTCCCTCTCCTACCCCCCCCTTCCCTCCCCGTCCCCCCCCCCCTTCACCTCCCTCCACCCTCCCTGTCACCATCCTCCGCACCCTCCACCCCCTTCCCTCATCCCCAACCCCCCTTCCCTCTCCTCCACTCCCCCCCCTTCCCCTCCACCACCCCTCCACCCCTCACCCTCTCACCTCCCCCTCCCTCCCCCACCCCACCCCCTCCCTCCTCCACCTCCCCTCCCTCCACACCCCCCTCCCTTCCCCTCCCTTCCCCCTTCCCCACCAGCCCCCCTTCACCCCCCCTTCCACCCATCCCCCTCCCCCCTTCCCTCCTCCCCCCCTCCCGCCCTCTCCCCCCCCTTCCCCCCCCCGCCCCTCCCCCCCCCTCGTCCCCCTCTCCCCCCCTTACCCCCGACGCCCTGGCACCACTCGCCCCACTAAGCCTCCCCCTCCCCTCCGCATTCCCCCACGTCCTCCCCCCCTTCTGCCCCCACCGGTACCCCCGCCCTCCTCCCTCCCCCCGTCCGATTCCCCCTCCCCCCCCTCCCCTCCCCCCCCCGCCCCCCCCGCTCCCCCCCCCCCCCGCGTGCCCTCCCGCCCCACGCCCTGCCCCACGCTTCCCCCCCCCTTCCCCCTCCCCACCCCTCTGTCCCCCCCCTCCCTACCCCGCCCCTTGCCCCCCTCCTCCACCCCCGCCCGCCCCCCCCCTCCCCACCCTACCTCCCCGCCTGATACGCCGCCTCAATCCTTCGCCCCCGATCCCTCTCCGCTAACCACCCTCCCACCACTCTTCCCCCTCCTCCAACTCCCGCAACCCCCCGCCGTTCCACGACACTTCCCACCCCGTCTGGGGCTCAGCTAGCTCCGCCCTCCCCCTCCGCCCTCCCCGCACATCCTGCGATCCCCCGTCCTCCCCCGATGCACCTCCCTTCCCCCCCATGCGTCCTCCCCCCCAGAAACCCTCACGCTCGGCCCCCCCCTTTTGGTCGGCCCCTTACCCCGGCCACCCGACTACCAAGCGGGGGTTGGGGGGGAAGTGGTGTTATGGGACCCCCCTCGCCCCCCCACCGAGCTCCCCCCGGGCCTGCCCCCGCCCGGCCCGTCCCCGCCCCCCGCTCCGCCGCCCCCCCCTCCCCCCCGTGCGCCCACTCCCCCCCAGCTTCGGCCCCGGGTAACCTCCCTCCCCTTCCGCCCCGCTACGCCCCTTCCCCCCCCCTCCTCCCCCCCAGCCCGTACCCCCCCTTCCCCCCTCCTCCCACAGCGACCCTTGCCACTCAGGAATTTCCCGCCACCCCTCCCGGGGGTCCCCGGGCTCACCCCTCGCCGCCTGCCATTGGTGTCCCCGCCTCCTCCGACCCCGCTTCCCTCCCCCCGCCCCTAAGGTCCCCCCTTGTCCTCGCCGACCCATCCTCCCTCGTGCCCTTCCGCCGCGTCCTCCCTCCCAGGGAGCCGGCCCTTCCCCCCGGTCTTCCTCGCCGCACCCCCTTCCCCCTCCCCGAGATAGGGATCCTACCCCGCCCCCGCACATATCCCTTCCCCTCCTCCCCGCGCTTGCCCCTTCCCACCCCCTCCACCCCCGACGCCGCTTCTCTCGCCCCAGGAGATTCCGATCCCAACGACCCTTCCCGGCGCCCCGCCCTTGCCCCCCGGAGGGGATCGAAACGACGTCCTCCTCCTCCAGCCCTAATTCCTCCGCACCCGGCCTCCACCCCCCCCCCCCTTCCCCCAGGACCCGACCGTCCTCCCCCCCGACCCTTCCCCCCGAAAAGAAGATAAAATTATGCCTTGCCCTGCCCCCCTTCCCAGCCCTCCTCCCCACCCCCCTTCCCCCCTCCGGTGGCTCCCCGCCCCTTGGTCTGCCCTCCAAATCCTTTTTTTGCCGCCCAAAGCGGAGGAAGACGTTGGCCCGCCCCCCCCCAACTCTCAGTGCCTGCCCCGCACACCGCTCATTGGCCCTGAGGCGAGTGAGGCACAGGCACACGGCCACACACACACACCCAACCTTACCCACACACACACACTTAACACCACACACACCACCGTATACACACACACGTACACACACGTACACAAACACACACACACGTATACACACACACACACGTAGACACACACACACGTAGACACACACACACACACAGACACACACACACACGTAGACACACACACACGTAGACACACACACAGACGTACACACACACACACACACACGTACACACACGTACACACACACATGTATACGTAGACACACACACACACACATGTACACGTGCACACACACATGTACACGTAGACACGTACACACACACACATGTACACGTATACTCACACACATGTACACGTACACACACACATGGAGACATACACTCACACACGTATACACACACAGGTATACATACACATAATGTATACACACACACATGTATACACACACACACATGTATACACACACACACATGTATACACACACACATGTATACACACACACACATGTATACACACACATGTATACACACACATGTATACACACACATGTATACACACACACATGTATACACACACATGTGTATACACACACATACACACACATTTATACATACACACACATGTATACACACACATGTATACACACACACGCATGTGTATACACACACACATGTGTATACACACGTGTATACACACACAAACATGTTGTATACACACAATATATACATACACACAATGTATACATACACACATGTATACATACACACACATGTATACACACACACACATGTATACACACATGTACACATACACACATGTATATACACACACACACACACACACATACAATGTATACACACAAACATGTATACACACACACACTATCCCCAGCACCACCACATCAGCACACCGGTATCCCATGCCCCCCCAGCACACTGGCATTCTCGGCTCCCCACCATTGTCAGCCCCCATCAGCACCCACACATCGCCACCTTTGCACCTCCCCCATCGGCACACCCACATCCGCACCCCCACATCAGCACCAAACCCTCCCAAATCAGCACACCGATACAATCACCATCAGTACAGCCTAAGCAGCACTACCACCGCACATGGGCCGTGTGGACCACTCCCCACCCAAATGCCACACCCACACCACAAACATCCCGGGCAACGCCGGGGCTCTCAGCTAGTTTTACATATAGAGAGGTTTAACCCGCATTACCCCAAATATCTTCCCAGTCCTCTCTTGTTATTTCCGTCTGGAAGTCCAGAGCCCAATGGTCCATATATTTACAGTCCGGAGTATCCTTTTGAGGGATTAAACCGTGATAGATGAGATCAGTCGGATGAGATGAGATCAGTCGGATGTTTGGATGCTTAACAACAACACCACTATTCATATAGGCAGTCTCAGGCGGGTTGTGCCTCAGTCCAACTAGCCCTACCAATTCTGCCACTAACTCACCTATATGTGCAGGGTTGTTTTTACCTAGGTATACCCTGGACATTTGCTAGCTGAGATTGAGTTGGATTAAGCACTCGATATAAGAAGTATCATTGCTATGTGCCCTTTTTGTTATTGTTAGTTTAGTATGTCCAACTATATTTTAATTATATTAATATCATTAAAGGTTACATTGTAGCTTATTCATCATTACTTTTTGGACTTTGAGTGCTACAACAGGGGTCCTTTTTCCTTATCTTGATAAGGCTTTGTTCCTACCTATTTATATACCCTTAGCACCCAGTCCAGCTGCTACTGTTGCAAGAGTTTTCCCCCCTCCCCTTCTCCACTATTTAATTCAATAGTGAGTCATTCATCCCCCAATGGAATTATCGAGTCCTAACAAATGGGGGATTTAACAAAATCGCCATGCGGGCGTGGTCTGACCACGTAATAGGCCCTATATCTGAATGGACCAATACTTCCAAGATACTTGGGGATACAAATAAATTATCGGTTCTCGAGTTCGATTCATGTGGGGGCGAGTAAAAAGAATAATCCCTCTGCCCTTTATGTGAGCCGCCCCAGGCATCCCACAGACCAAATGCTTTAAGTAGCAGTCTAACTTTCTTTGCTACACTGTAGGTCATTGCAGAGTGTGGATGTTCTGAGTGAGTGGACTTGTCCATGTCTGGGTCTGGACCCATATTAAAATCACCTCCCAGGATCAGTTGCTGAGCTATTCTGTCCCCCATAGATTCCAATGTTTCCCTTAAAAAAATCAATTGGTCCCTCGTTGGGTGCGTAAATATTTACTAACGTAATCTGTTGGCCCAAAAAGAGCCCATGGCCCACAAGGGACCTCCCTCCTTTATCCCTCTTGCTTTCAGAGGCTGGAAAAGTATACCCTGTTTTATCAGTATCGCCACCCCCCTTTTTTTTTACTGGTAAAAAATGAGTAGAATGCTATAGGGAATATATTGCTGAATGTATTTGGGGGCTCCTGGGGGTCAAAATGTGTCTCTAGCAGAAAAACAAAACCTGCTTTCAGATTCCTAAATTCATTTAGGGCCAATCTGTGTTTACCATTGTTATTAAGGCCTTTAACATTCAGGGATACTAACTTCAATGGCGCCTGACCAGTCATTCCCAATGTCATGTCTCTCGCTCTCATGTGAAAGTTGTGAACAGTAAAGATTAATGGTTGTGGTGAACAGGTGGGAGTAGGAAAAATAATAAGGGAACTCTACCCCTCCGGGATCTTGGATACCAACAAAAACAAAAATTAATTGGCCTGGCGGGCATATGGCCCTACTGGGGGTGACCTGACCAGGCATACAGGGATTCTACCCACCCCACACACCCCGCCTTCCTCTATTCTCAAACCCTTGATCGCACCTGCATCCGAGCCATAGCCAGGGTTCGCAAACCGCATGGTCATCGTTTTAATTCCACTGATCGGCAGACCAGCTTCCAAGATATACACGGTCAACTCCAAGTCTCTGATGAAACAGTCCCTACAAAGGTTATAAGGAATAAAGAGAGGAAACACCAGGGGAAGACAAACAGGGGGGAAGCAAACATAATTACAGGTCCGGCGTAGACTTTTCGCGGTCGTTGTAGGTTGAGCGATCGTCAATTGGAGAAAACAGCCGTGGATTCCAGTTAAGTCTTCCAAAGTTCTTAAGAACTGCAGGAGAGTTATTCAATAAGAGTCCCTAAAAAGCACAGGTGGTCTTAAACTTTTTATCTCCGGGCAACTGCACCCTCAGCCGATCGATCATCATCTGTGTTGTCGTAATAACATCGTCTTTGGTGCTGACCCGATTCGTCCCTGGGGGCCAGACAATGCCAACAGAAAAAATGCTGATTCTTTTGGGTTAACAGAGCAAGATCTGTCCTGCCTTCATGGTTGACTACAGGTGGAAGGAAAGGCCACTGGTAGCGAATACCCTTTTCCTGAAGTACCGCTGTCACTGATTCACACCACCCTCTCCTTCTCTCAATTGTCACCCTGGACAGATCCTGGAAGATCTGGATGGAGTTGTTTTCAAATTCAATGGAGCCTCTGTTTCTGCAGCCTCTTATAATCCTTTCCTAGGTTACATATTGGTGGAGTCTTAGGACCACATCTCTGCTTCTTTTGGGGTCATCAAATCTCGGACCCTACTCATCACAAAATCCCCATCTTGTAGCTGGGGGTCAATTGACATAAACAACCTCTTAAGATATGGGTGTAGGGCTTCCGCGGACACCGACTCAAGGACATGATGGATTTTTGTCCTTTTGCTTCTTCTTCCTGTTCTCCAGATCGTCCATTCCAGCTCTCATAGCTCTTATCTCTTCATTGAGGTGCCAGGACCTCATCGTCAGTATTTACCTGGTTTGTAAGGAAATGTCCATCTTATTTTCAATCTCCATAGTTCTTTTAGCCAGTAAAGAAACTTCTGTTTTAAATTCCTTTACAGCTCTATCTAGAGCTGACTGAAAACCTGCTTGCATTTCTTTAAGCATGTTCTGGAGGTCCCTCTTGGTAATCACTGTGTCTCCCTCTGCCATAGTCAGCTCTCTGTTAGTAGCAGCTCCCCCCACTGCCTCCTCACCTGCTGTGGCCCTTTCTGTCGGGTTTCTTAATGTTGCTTTTCTGTTAGGGATATCCCCCTCAGGTCCCGCAACTTGCCTCTCTCCTTTGTTTACAACTGCAGGCGCGCGCTCCTGTGCGCTCAGCTCAGCCGCGCCATCTTTTTTCCCCCCTATCTACTACAGCTTGCTGAAGGCGGCTGAAGCGGGAGAGATCTGGGGTCCCCGGTTTTGGCAGGTTTTTTTTGGTACATCTCCGCTGGTTCCCCCGGCTGATAGGTTGTCCCGCGGGATCGATCAGTGTGATGATCAGGGGGGTTTATTGAATTTTCCGGCGGGGTGCACGGAGCTTCCTCAGCCGACGTGCACCCGCATTGACGTCATGCCTCCGTGACGCCCCCCGGCAACTCGCTCTTTTAAAGGGTATGTGTAGGAGGACGTGCGCAAAGGTATGCAATGGAGACTTTTTTAAGGTGAAATTAAATAAGGCTTTTATTGCACCTGTTTCTTTAACATAAGAAAATCATCCAAGCATATGTAAATAAGGGGTCAAACAAAGCTTCTGTTCCACTTGGGAGTATTTCTAGTGAAACCTATGCAGTCCACAACTCCCTTTAGATTAGCATGTCTCCCAGCCCCCAAACATATATCTTGATATGTGCAGATATACAAAAAGTCTTATAAAGGAAATCTTTATCTGTTTCTTGTAGTTGGAGGGAAAGTCTTCTCTGTTTCCTGCGTTTCTGCCTTTTCCTCAGCCTATATCACATTCAGGTTTAGAGGTGCTTTCCCTGTGTCTTGCTGGCAGCCTCTTCTGGTAGCCTCAAGACGTCTGTTTCCTATGGTCAGTCCCACAACTTGGTGAGACTCAGGAAAATCTCCCTTCCTGTCTCAAGGCAGGTTTTTCTAAGTAACCTAATCAGCCAGGTGGTGTTGGTTAGTTGACTACCAGCAGTTAACCACCACACTGCTGGATTAGAGACACATTTCCTGAACAAGGATAACTCCCCTGTTACAGTATGGAAAAAAAATAATAATATATATTCGGACAGACAATTAACAGCTTCTTCATTCCATTTCTTATGCCGGCTGACCCCCCAAATGACAGCAGTCACCAAGAAAGATTGCACAACGGTCATCCCAGCTGCAATTTGCATAATTAAATGTCACAGAGATGGCTGCCGGCGCTTTGCACAAGCTCTGCAAAGAGCAACAATCGTTGCCTATAAAACTCAGCGCTCAGATTCATTTCCTGAGCAATGAGAGATTATTTTCACTTGCAATGCATTGGGGCGCAGAAGGGGTTAATTGTTCTTTATCCCAGGAGCACTGGGACTTCCTCATTAATATTAGCACTTGTAGAGTTAACTGTTTAGGGGTCTATATATACTAAGTGTAACAAATTGAATTTGGGGTGGTGAATTTATGCAAACAAAAACAAGAAATATATTGCGTGATCGTCTACATACTAACGTTTCTTTCCTGGTATGCACCTTAAACACTCCTGAGGAAGAAAGGAGTCGCTTTCGAAACGCGTAGAGAGGGAGTATTATTCAGAGAGGAGCATACAGCAGAGAGTTGCAGGAGGATCCAGCCCTCACCGAGCGCGAAACCGGATTGACGTCCACACGCCAGTCGGAGCAGTCTAAACAGCTGACCGGAGGCTGAGGCGGAGGAGTGGGGGAACGTTGTGGGACGGTGAGCCCAGCTGGCTAAAATCTTCCTACACTAATGCAGTGTGATATGCCCGTTTTTTATTGTTAGAATGTGAGTATAATATTTTAATGTTATAAAGCTATTTTTTCTTGAGTGATCTGCGCTATGCCAGTTTTTCTCTCTACATTGGGGTACGTGATCCTGGGGACCTGACCCACTTTGATGACAACTGCATCATCCACTTACCTCTGACCGTTTGAGTCAACCCTGCCTTTTGTGACTCTTACATCTTGTAAGTAGTCAATTCATTAGGGCCAAGTCAATTGAAGGCTTTTTTCACATTGTCATTTTTGCTGCACTTAAATTTATTTTTGTTTCCTCCCCATGCTCCCCGTGGATTTTGTGTGTTTTACCTTAGCAATACATTGTTTGTTTGTTTGTTTTTATAAATCTGTGCTGTAGTATTAGATAATAGTTTCTGCATTTTCTTCTTTTTTTTTTAGTTTGCAAACCTTTAATTACATTTTCATGAGATTTAATGTACGGAGCATCCTGTGTGGTTGTCTGTAGCAGGCTCTGGCACACCTCCTTTTTGAGCCCTGCCCTCTCCCCAGCAGTGCAAGAGCTTTGGCAACCAATGATCACAAACAGATCTCTCGCAGTGTTCCCAGCAGCAGACTGTCTATTGTTACAGCTTTCAGCTCAGCCACAATGTTAGCCTTTGGTTATATAAGGTTATATTGTAGTTGTTGCATTCCACTGACTGCAGGATATATTCAATGTCAGCCATAATGTGAACACAGGGAGCCAGATCTTCGCCGATTGATCACAGGCGAACGGATCCACCGGCAGCTTACAGGTAATTACTTTAACGTAAAGGTAATCAAATGCTGCATATATTAAAAAAATATATATCATAATTCAACCTGGAATGATCCTGCATCCAAAATGTTTTCAGTCAGGTATATTGGTGCTAACAAGTGTGACACATATGAAACCATGTAAATGGCGTGTACTAAAAAAATGTGTATATGTGCGCACAAAAAAAAATTAAAACTGTGTCAAAATCGTATGCCAAGTACGAACCCCCTCCCCCCAAAACTGTTAGCGCAGAATTAGATGGTATGAAGTTGCTATGTATCAACAAAATTTTTTATTTTTTCATGCAGCATGGGTGTTTCATTATATACATTAACAAAACATAACATGGACTGATTTTATTACTGTTTAGTGAATAGGCCCCTTAGTGTAACATGATGGGTCTTAATTAGTTTACGGACAAATTATTACACTGTAGATTAATTTTAGATCAATAGATTGAGTTTACGTTGCCTTTTTGTGGAGTCACTGAGTGCATCGGGCTGATGTATTGCAGTTAAGCTTTCGCTGGATGTTTAAATGTAACATATTGAAGATCGTACTGTTTGTGCCGCACTCTCCAATGCTGTTCTTGTCGCTCCACTGGAACCTTCTTAGCTGGAGCACAATAATATAACAAGGTTAGGGCACCACGCCAATCTGTTTTCTAAAAACATCTATTCATTTGAGTCTGTTTACCAAGTTAGTGCTAGAACATCTTGTACACATGCTTTGAATTGCTTTCAACTGGAAGACCCTGCAACATCTGTTCTAACTACAATGTCAGGAAGTCTTTGTTACATGCTAGCTATCGAACGTACATATGTACTCATTGCCATTTATGAACATTTATTAAACAAAGGAATAAGGAATTTAGGGGAAATGTTTCAAGAGAAGACACATGTTGGATAAAGACACATTGGGACAGTTGCAGGGTACATGCAACCACACACGTGGGTTCTTTGGATAAGGCTTATTTATTTGAGCCTTAAAACATACAGCACACCAAAACCAATAGCTTTCTCATCAGCAAACAAAAGAAATAGCTTCTTCTTCAGCAGACAAAACAAAATAGCTTCTTTTTAGCGACAGAACAAAATATCTTCTCTTTAGTATGCAGGAGACAGACAGTTCATCACACATGTACTTTGCACCACAGACCTTACAGCAGTAATCTCTTCACACTTTCAGTCCTCACCAGCTCTCCTGCATGTGTGTACGCCTTGGGTTTTAACACCTTGATTATGCCGCTGGTGTCAGACTAATTAAGCAGCCCTTCTCAACTTAACCTCGTCACTGCTGCACTGCAAAGCCTAAACATAGGTTTTCCAGGTATATGGCTGGTGACGTTCATTCACCCTGTCACAGGGACATATTTACTTCTGCCGTAAGACTCCTCGCTGGAAGACACCTTAAAGCCCATTGACTTGAATGGTCTTGTAAGGTGTCTTTTGGCAGAAGACTGCTTAATAAATATGACCTACTAGCTGATATACCCCGGCGTTCCCGGATTGCAGGGCGGGGGTGCTGTGAAGGGCGGGGTGGGAAGGAGGGTGCGTGAAGGGGGGGTGGTGGCGGGGGTGAAGGGCGGGGGGCAAAGGGTGGGGAGTGGGGGGCAAAGGGTGGGGGGCAAAGGGCGGGGAGAGGGTGGGGGGCAAGGGCGGGGAGGGGGGGGGGGGGGGGGGGCGAGTGGAAAGGGTGGGGAGGGGGTGGGGGGCAAAGGGCGGGGGGGGTGGGGGGCAAAGGGCGGGGAGGGGGTGGGGGGGCAGGGCAGGGGCAAAGGGCGGGTCAGGTGGGCAACGGCGGGGTGGGGGGGCGGGGGTGGGGGCGGGGAGGGGGTGGGGGGCAAAGGGCGGGGGTGGGGCGAAGGGTCTGGAGGGGGCAAGGGCGGGGTGTGTGAAAGGGCGGGGGTGGGGCGGGGTGGGGCAAGGTGTGGGGGTGGGGGCGGGGGCAAAGGGTGGGGGCAAAGGGTGGGGGCAAGGGTGGGGGGCAAAGGGTCGGGGGCAAAGGGCGAGGGAGGAGGGATGGGGGTCAAAGGGGGGGGCAAAGGGCGGGGGGCAAAGGGCGGGGGTGGGGGCGGGTGGGGGCGGGGAGGGGGTGGGGGGGGCAAGGCGGGGGTGGGGGGCGAAGGGCGGGATGGGGGGCAAGGGTGGGGGGGGGTGGGGGGGTTAGGGGGTTAGTGGGAGGGGTGGGGGCACAGGGTAGTGGGTTACAGTATGTATGTATGTCCATGTGTTGATGTTGGTATGTGTACTGTATATATACCGATACCCAGCGAAGGCTTCTAAGGAACGCCCCAAAATTACCACTATATATATATATATATATTATTATATAATTATATATAGATATATATTATATATATATATATATATAGATATAATATATAGTATATTATCAAACACAAAAAAGCTGCGCCTCAAAGGAACATCCACCAAATAAAGTTATAGCTGAGCAATAATGATGTGAATAATAATAAGAATACCTCAATTACATAAGCAATATATATATATAGTACAGATTAAATTATGTGGACACCTAATCATAAATTTAGGCCCATTCAGACTATAACAACCAAGTTATGAAAAAGCAAAAAAGGATAAACAGTCCTCAATAGTCCAATTAATGATTAGTGCTGTATGCTCAGGGTCTCCGGCAGCTCCTCAATGTTGGAACCAACCACCGTCACCGATATCTAAAAAGGAAAAAAAGAGGAGAGAGCGCACCCCATGAGCGTAAAAAGTTTAATGAGGGGCGAGGGGAGATAGGGGGTAAAAAACGCACTACAAAAATCAATAAAAGTCAAGCATATGTGTATAATATCACACCATTCCGTTACCTGTAGACTCTTGGGGCAGTCTTCCAGTCGTCCGTTGCGAAGGAACGAACGTCACAGAGCATTCCCAGGGCTTGTATAATCACCATGCCGGGTCACAATCGCAGAACTCTTGGCCGTCCCAGGCTCCGTTGAACAAGGGAGTCACGTCCCAGCAATTCCCAAGGCGTGGTTGCCAGTGATACTCCGAGTGTGGGCCACTTCCTGCTGCTTTCCGCTCAACTTCCGGTCCCCCCGTGGTAATATCCTCCCCCCTGCTCTACACAATCACAGCAGTGACGAACCCCAGTCCGGCGCTCATTCTGCGCTCCCTCCTCTTTTTCTTGATACTATAATATATATATTATTATATATATAGAGACAGAAAGGAACAAGCTGCGCCTTACGGAACATATACTATGTATGCTATGTAGAAATATATCTATTGTATAACCTAATAATCTAAGCAATAATATGTAGATGATACAGACTAAAAACCAGATAAGATGGCCCATATCAACAAAAACATGATAACATGGAAAACCCAAGCAATGAAAGGATAAACCATCCGCAGATATAGTTCTGGATGATGATATGGGTAGCTGGTAAGTAGGGTCTCCGCAGCTCTCAATGTGTGGATCTACCACGTCCACATGATATCTAAAACGGAAAAAGGAGGAGAGAGCGCACGCCATAGCGTATAAAAGTATATTTAATGAAGGGAGAGGGGGATGGAGGTAAAAACGTCACTTACAAGAATTACAATACATCAACATATGTGATAATCATCACCACACGGATCCGGTCTAACTAGACTGCAATCTCTTGGGCCGTCCCAGGCTCCGTTGATGACGGAGCAGCGTTCTCAGCAGAGTTCCGACTGATGCAGGTCATCCGGTCAAAGTTGCAGACTTTGGGGCATTCCCAGCTCCGTTGCAATGAGCAGCGTACACCAGTGTTCCACGAGGCTGGTGTGGGCTGTAATATCCAGAACAAAGTGGCTGTATGGATAGTGCCTGCAGGCACTAGCGCTAAGGATCAACCGCGTCCTCCTGTCTGCGTGGATGTAGACTTGAAGTCATGGTCTGACTCCGGCAACGCTCCCTGACTGCGCGTTCTTCAGTCGTCTGCTACGTTCGTGACATTCAATAAGCTACATCCCGCAGGGAGCGTATTGATCTACGAAAGCTAGTGCTGCAGTGCACTATCTCATACAGGACTTTTGTCGATTGGGACTACTTACAGCACACCAGCCTGGAACACGCCTGTACGCTGCTCATTTGCCACGGAGTCCGGGATGCCCCCAAAGTCTTGCATTTGACCGATGACCTACATCAGTCCTGAATCTGCTGAACCGCTGCTCCTTCATCAACGAGCGCTGGTACTGCCCCAAGCGCTTGCAGTTAGACCGATGGTGGGTGATTATTATCACATAGGCTTGATTTTATTGTCTCTTGTAAGTGCGTTTTTACCCCTCCGCTCCCCCCTCACCCTTCCATTAAATTACTTTTATCGCTATGGGCGGTGCGCTCTCTCGTCTCTTTTTCCTTTATTATATATATGATATATATTATATATATATATATATATATATATATATATATATGTATATATATATATATATATATAATATATATATTTAACAGAAGAGCAGAGATCATGCACTTCCATAGTGCATTACTAATCTAGCACGATGAAATAAAAAGTACAGTATTTAAATGAAATGTAACGTTGATATAACACACTAGGACATAAAGAGTAAACATTCACGTAAAGCATCTTTACACACAACTCTTGGTAGCAGATCAGCTGAGATGGATGGTGGGAGACCTTTATGTATAACCCTGAAAGCCAGTTTGCCTTTGACCCTGCTGCTTGGAACGTCTGCACACACAGCAGAAACGACCGCAGACATATCATAAGTAGAGAGGCAAAAACAGAATAGTGGGAACGTAACGGTACTACACGCTCTGCGCTGATCAAACAGGTTCCAAGATGAATCCTCAGTATACAGGAGTCCCTTGTTACGGCAGCGGAACCCACGACACGACGTTCTTGCTCACTGACGTCAACAGTTCTAACGCGTTTCGTCAGTGTGCAACAGAGACTGTGTTACATTGTGTCATATGCCAGGGCATGTTTTTGGCTTGGGAACCAGTCTTAGCTGCCAGGCTGTTAGTGAGGGTGAAACTAACGGTGTAGTTAGCTTTCCCTAACGGGAAAGTGACGTTTATTTATATTTTTGTTGGGTTTGCTGTAGAAGGGACGGTGGAAACCTTTTGGTATATGATTTAAATACTGTAACATAAACCCCTTGGGTGGCATAGGAAATTAGTGTTTCCAGTCCTTAAATTGGGGTATAGGAAAGATATCTACAACTGGTGTGGGCATCAACATAATATATATATTATCTCTATATATCTTATACTATATTAGTGAAAGCACTGTATCTTTGCCTGCCTGGATTTCCGGTGTCCCTAGGAAATCTCATTTGTCCCTTGGGCCCCGCCCTCCGCACAAACCCTCATTGGCCTCACACGACAACACACACCACACCACCGCCCCTTGGCCCGCCCCCCACACCTCTCATTGGCCTGAGGCGGATTGACTCCAAAGTCCAAAAAAAAAAAAAAACACACACACACACCACACACACACACACACACAACACACACACACACACACACACACACACACACACCCACGGTTGTTACATATCAATTACGAGGCCACAGTGTTAGCATCACATCTCCCTCGCTCTCGTTACCCACCGTTCCTCGAGGCCGCCTCCCTTCTCCGCCTCTCCCTGTTTTCCCACCTTTCACCCCCCCCGTTCCACTGTGGGAAGCGCTGCCGAGACGGGTGAGTAGCGAGCCGGAAGAGGTAGGACTGGCCTTCTTATCCCTCTACCCTCTTCTCCCCAGGCTAGGGTTTCCCCACCGGCTCTACAAGATCAGGCTGGGAAGCGGAGTACACTCGGCTGCCAACATTCGCCAGACCCTCACATGTTTGGCAGTGCTAACTCAGTTGGTCGGTGATCTAACCCCCGTTCGCCGCTCTCCCCTGCCTCACCTTCCGCCCCCCCCGGCGCGACGCTACACGTCAGCTCGGGGAAGCGATGGTGACTCCTCACTCCTCCGCCTCCACTCACTCTCCCCTCACTCATGGTGCAAGTATACCTCCCCTCGCCACTCCCTCCCCCCCCCCCCGGCGCCGCTACAACACTCGCGGGGGAGCGAGTGATGCCCTCCCCTCACTCACTCGTCCCTCATCCACCTCCACCCCAACACCGGCGCCGCTACAATACGCCAGGCGGGGAGCGATATGACACCAAACCCTAACACTTCCTCACACACCCCCGGCGCTCAGCACGTGGCACACTCTGCTCCGCCTCAGTATCCACGTGGTACTGCCGGACGGGTGTTGAGGGCGGCCTTCAGCCGCCACTCACACCACTCCCACTACAACTTCCCCTCCCTCCAAGCATCTCCACCCGCCCCCTCCACCCCCCTCCCCCCCAAGGCAGTGAGCGTGCAAGGCAGTGAGCGTGCAAGGCAGTGAGCGTGCATCCGGCCGACAGCGGGGAAGACGGGGAATAGAATGATTTTGTGCTGCTACCGGCGCTGAAATGTATGTATATGTGTGTGTGTGTGTGTGTGTGTGTGTGTGTGTGTGTGTGTATGTATGTATGTATATGTGTGTGTGTGTGCACAATCTTAATGAATATTTTATTTTTACCAATGTGTTTTTTTTAAATAAATAATAAATGACACATACATACATACACACACACATATACACACACACACACACACACACACACACACACATATACATATACATACACACACATACATACAGTATGCCTTCGCACAGGCACGCGCGTGAGCGCGCACGGCTTCACACACTATATAACAATTACTCAGAGGAGGGAACTTACTGTAAATCAGCAGCCAGAAGAAAAACATCTCTGCACATAAACAGGCCTCGTTATCACCCATTTCTATGCAGATTCAGTGGGTTGTGTTGTGGGATGAGAGATCAAAACAAGCAGCATAATAATTCTTTATTTCTGAATTGAGCGGGCTACAGTTGAGGGAATTGAGTGCATGTGTAGCTGGAAGGCTTTTGTTAATACAATACACGTGTGGGCTTTCTCTATAACTGTGCATATTAAGCCTCAAAAGTGGCTTTGTAATTAAGACATCAGCTTTTGACGTGGATGAACCCTGCTTGAGAACCTGTGGACACTTCCTATGACCTAAACCACTGATCTGCTTGTGCTTTACGTTCCAGGAATGATATTGTTAGTTTGTTGTTTGGAGCAGGAGAGTGATTATCCTGCAGCCCACACAGCCAGCGCTATATAACAATACATGGGTTGGAGTGACTTTAATGTACTTCAGTGGGAGCGGATCGTCACAGGAGACCAGGAGAATTCACCGGGATCAAGTAGCCAGACAGGACACAGAATGTCAAATAAAGTATATTTATTCTGGCCGGAGCCAGCAGACACAGCACAAAACATAAACAGAGTTTACAGGGGATATGGGATTAGTCCTTGCTTGCTAGGTTCTGGGTTCCCCGTCTCACAGTTTACCCAGAGCAGCTCCCATGTCCATAGGAGTTCGGAACCGCCAAACTTTAGAGGGGATGCTGTTTTGCAACAAGCAAGTTCAAAGGTTCTCTGCATCTCCAACAACCCCACAAGTCCCAGGGCATAAAGCAGGTTTGAATCTCCAGCTCGGAGCCTCGTTATAGGATGTCTCCAGTCTTGGACAACACCGCTTAGTCAGTTTACACGCTGACTCCAGGACTGACTGTGGAACCCACACATCGGTCGCGATTTACACACTTTCCTGCTCCCATAGAAAAGCATGGAAGCGGGGCCACGACCAATTACAGTGCAGATGTTGTGTGCTGGCCAATCACAGAGCGAGGGCTCACCTGTGATGGACCATTCTGGTCCGGGGGTGTGACCATGCAGCAAGGTTTAAGTGAGACCGGGATTTCAAACCAGCCAATTGGAACTGCGCTTACGGGGATCATACCCAGCAACAGTTCCCAGGGCCGCCGGACGGATATCTCCCGCAGAGATACGCGCCTTTAGGCCTCGTTCAGGGTGCCAGAGGCAGGAGTTGGAGGGCGGGTGATCGCGAGGGCGGGCGGCAGTCTGCTGGGCGATGTGTGTTCATCCTCCCCAGCTGACATTTTCAGGAGGAGGCGGGGCTACAGACCTGAGGTTAGGGATCGAAGCTGCTGTCTTGAAATCATTCTCAAGAATGATTTCATTGGCTGCCGAGGTCCCAGTGACGCCGCTGCAGCTTCAAAAAACGACTTGGGTTGTTTATTGAAACTGTAGCCAGCGTCAACTCCGGGCTTCTGAGACAGGGCAGCTGCTACCCTGACAACCAGTATTCAATTTGAATACATTGTGTCCCACGGCAGCTCGCACGTAAGCACACCCTCCCCCCGAAGCCAGCACCCTGAACGAGGCCTTAGTGCCTGTGATAGAAAAAGGTTCCTCTCTTCGAGCCAACGTCTC
Source organism: Ascaphus truei (assembly GCA_036426205.1). Lineage (NCBI taxonomy): Eukaryota > Metazoa > Chordata > Amphibia > Anura > Ascaphidae > Ascaphus > Ascaphus truei. The sequence goes on from CM071587.1 coordinate 3,443,355, forward strand.
GCAGACATTAGTACCACCCATCCCCACACTCACATTGTCCCCGGCACTGCACTTCCCCCTCCTCAACCAACAAAACTCGGATCCCTGGGTGTGCAGGCTGGGTAAGTGTGTTACTAACCTAGCACATGTAGCACAATGACAGTTTACAGATACACAAATACAGTGTAAAATGCAGTAATACATGGATTTAGGGCCAGATGAAACACAATAAGATGGATTTACCATACTGGGGAAAAACTGGATGGATCTAGATGGATAGGGACAATGGCTGGGATTAACCGTTATTATGAGAGCCGCATTGCCGCTATCGTCACATAGATACCTTTTATATTTTAGATTCTTAATACAAGCTTACAAGAGAAATGCTCAATCAGAACCTAAAACAAAGCTCTCTGTTTGGACTCTAAGATACATTGTAGGTCGTGATACTTTTTATTGAACAAAAACCATACTGGATCAGCACTCAATTAGAAGTCTGCCAGGATTTCCGTGAGGCTTTAGATGCTCTGACTGTGTGTGGGGAATCCATGCGTTCCACAGAGCGTGTCATTGGCAGGAAGTGCAGGCAGCTCCAGCAGCAGCTGTGTGATGTCACTGTAATGGCTGTACAGGGCAGAGAGATGCTGATTAAGGGCACGTGTGTCCCTGTGTGAGTCCACACGGACTATTTAAACCTCTTTGGATGGACATTATGATTGAGCCTGATGAAGGGACCAGGAGGCCTTGAAACGTTGCTGTATTGTGCACATGTAACAGCGCTTGTCTGCTAACTTTCCCTTTCCCTGTGTGTGCTGATTTTTTCTGTATTGCTGCTTTTTTTTTGATACACTAAAGAAGAAACTTGGTGAGACCAAAAAGAAAGTGGAAGTCCTTCATTTTCTTTGATTTACTTTGAGTGCTGATCCAGTTTGTTTTTAGTTTTATAGTTGTAGCTTGCGGTATAGATGCAGGATCATGGCACCCCACTCTGGTCTTTACAGTGGTAAATCCCATCCGTCCCAAGCTCTCTTTGTGATATAATCCCTCTCTTCCCTCCATCTCTCACTATGAGGATTCTCTCCCCTAGATCTCCCTTAATCACGTCTTGCCTGGCGGCAAAAACTTCTAAGTGCTGCCATTACCAGCTAATTTACTGTCACTCTAACAAACAGTTTGCCTGCAGTCGCATGCACGAGGCAGAGGCAGTGTTTTATTAACGGCTTAACAACTTCTGATTGTGTTTCTGTTGTTTGTCGATAACATTAAGGAGTAGAAATGAATCAGAATAATAATAACAATTGTTTATTCTTGTATAGCGCTGCTAGTTCTAGGTAGCGCTTTACAGTGACATTTTTACAGACACAGTCCCTGCCCTGCAGAGCTTACAATCCATGTATGTTGGTGCCTGAGGCACAGGGAGATAAAGTGACTTGCCCAAGGTCACAAAGAGCCAGCATTTGGAATTGAACCAGGCTCCCCTGCTTCAAACGCAGTGCCAGAGTCAGTGTCTTTACTCACTAAGCCGCTCCTTCTCAGAATTACGTAAAACTAGCAGCGCTATACAAGAACATGCTTTAAAAAAAAAAAAAATCTCCTGCTAGTCTCTGACAGCAAGACTAGCTGTGAACCTCAGAATATCTGTAAAAACTGTGGAGCTCTGATCCGAATCGGCTCACATCTGAAACCATGGAAGACCGGGTGCCAACCAATCAGCAAAGAGATTGTTTTCACTGCCCACATTGAGGGCTTGCCTGAGATGGACTGAATCACGGCCGTGGGAGGTGACAGTGCTTTAGAACAGCCCACAAAGGTGGGCTTTAGGACAATGGGAAATTCAACCTGACAAACTAAAATAGAGCTGGTGGGCTTGGGACCCAGGACTCGGTGCCTGATATCACATGCAGAGATAGATGCCTCAGAGTTGGGGATGAAGAATGGCTCCACTTTTGAAGTACATGCTCCCCCAACCTGAGTCCACACACTTCCCCACTTCCCCAGTGCTCACAAGCACTACATCTACCCATCTCTGAAGTGGCCGGACTGAGTAGAATACCAGCCCACCACACAATGGAGCCTTACAAACACACAACAGCAAATAAACATGGGGAATACGCTATCTTGCAGGGGAATACAATATACAGGGTGTCGGCCATTTTTGGCAGTGATAAAATTGGCCCATGGGCCTACAACCAAGGTAGCCATCTTGACCGATAGGGGCAACCAGCTGGCTTAACCTTTAATATGCTTACCAAGCTACCCCTAGCATCACACCACTTCCTTCTGAGCAGGCAACCAACATTAGGCTGCAAGCTCTTTGGTGCAGGATTTCATTGTGCCTGTAAATTCTACAATGTGCAGTGTTAAGTGCCCTGCCATTGCTGCATAAGAATACGTTATGAATGACCAAGTTGATCATATATTCCAGGGGTACGCAAAGATTTGCAGCTGCGCCCCCCCCCCTTGCCTGATGCCCCCGGTGCTCGCGCCCCCCTTACCTCCGTTTCCTGCGTCAGATGACACCGTGGGGTCATGCCGTGGCGTCATTTGATGCCGCGTTGCCATGGTGACACGTCAGCAGCTACCTGCATCTCGTTAAGTAATAGGTTGCAGAGGCCTCACGCGATCCCCCGGGGAAGAGCGCGGGGCCTCTGCAACCACCGCACCCCCCCTACAAAGATCTCCCGCCCCCCAGTTTGTGCACCGCTGATATATCCCATTGTAGTTATAGTGCACACACACTGGGAACGCTAAACGTTTTATTCTTACAAGTGACCTTGATCGACTTTGGGAAACGTTTCCATCCCTTTTTATGATTTCACAGCAGTTGCGCATAAAATATATTTTTCATTATCTCTAATTACGCACTCCAGCGGCTGTTGTAATTACTGCACAAATTGTATTTTGTTGTTGTTGCAGTAATGCTCACCAATAAACAAACCCAACAAAATGTTGTTAAATATTGTAGCGGACACCTTAGATTTCAATATCTGTGGGTATATTCTTCATGGGGCACCACTTATTGGTTTCTGGCTACTGAAACAGGAGGTCACACTGTTTGCAACACTGGTCATTGTGATGGTATTTGTACACACCTTTCATTTACTGTAGTCATCTTTGGCCATATCTCCTTATGTGAGATATCAGTGCATGGGTTGATTCGGTTACTGCTTCATCTGGCTTGGATCACACACTACCCACAGTATCTGTAAATGTTTCTGTTGTAGCTGAACATATTGCGTGTCTATGTTTTGGCTTCTGTAACCAGGTCTGATGCCATCTTTTCTCTTCCTTTTATATCTTTCAGATGATATAAAAATACCGGTCGCCCAATCTGCTCCTGTTGGATACACGAATGTTTAACAAAAGGGCATCTTTTTTGTTCCCACTCTTTAGAAGTCTCTAGCGCTGGATAAGACAGTGACACATTGGCTTGCATCTACAGTGCAATGGATCCAAATGAAGGCTTACATTAAGGGGCCTATGCAGAGAGCAGCGCTATTTCGAAATTCGCCATTTTTTGGCGAAAATCGCGCAGAAAGCAGCAGAAAATGGCGAGTTCCGAAAAACGCGCCAATTTTTCTTTTCTATTTGTAAAACTCGCCTCGCGGCTGGTGAGAACCTCAATCTCGCTAGTTTTAAAAATATCCGTATGCAGAGAGGCGCGAATGGCATCTAGCGGCTGTTCGCGCCAATAAAATGGCGCGATTGTCTCCGTTTTGCCTCGCCAAAAAATACTGCCGCTCGCGGCCATTGCAAAGGGAAAAAAAAAGGCGCGAATTTGTTTTAACACATTTCTGAAGCGCGCATCTCGCCAATTTAAACTCGCCATACGCATCCATGTTAAACATAGCAGAATTCGCACTTTTCTGCATATGGAGATTAAAACTCTCCAAAAAAGCTACTTTTTAATAAATTCGCCAATTTTAAAATTCGCTGCTCTCTGCATAGGCCCCATAATGTTTAAATGTGGTGCTGGTGCCCACCCCCCACCATGCAAAAGTAGAGATAAGAATGACCTCTGACTGACATTGCATTGCTAGAATTCCCGGCAGCACATTCGTTATAGGAACGAACATGGATGTAATGTACATGCTGTAATAAAATAGCAGAAGCACCACACTTACGTGGCACGCCCCCCTCTCAGAGCTCCCCATGAGCATACTTAATATATATATATATCAATGCAGTCATTCTTACCCTGTTACAATTGATTGGTTGTCTCCTCTTCAGATACCAGAGAGGTTAAATAGACTGAGCGGGAGTTTGAACATTGGGCCTTCATAGAACAGAAATATGAAGGAGACTGGGAACTATAGATGACCGATCTTTTGCTCACACCTCGCCCTTTAAATCCATTGTCTGTCTCCTACCATGAAATACATTTATAAGAGGGATTTATAATAAGGGCGAATGCAGCTTTTATGTAATTTATTCTTTCACATTCTCAAGGGTTTTTCTATTCCAACGGCCGTGCCTCCCCGTAGCTCCCCTTCTCACCCCATATCACTCCCACCTTGTTTCAGCTTCTCGTACCCTGCTTTGCCTGTCTCACCCGTTCTCTCTTTCACTCCTACTGGGGAATATGTATGAATGCAAAGTAAAGTTTACTTTGATGCACAGGCCATTTTTTGTTTCCATTTGGGCTACAAATAATACAGTGACTGTGGGTGTGTGACAGTAGCTATCCTATCCAGACTCCAGGCTATTGGAGTGCTTCATTTAATACGTGAGATTTAAGGTTTGTCTTAAATGTGGGGAGAGAAGATGCTTGACGTATACTGAGTGTGTGGGAGCTCCACAGCTAAGGGGCAGTGAGGAAAAAAGTTTAAGGTGAGAGAGAGCTGTAAAGGTGTAAGGGATGGACAGTTATGGGTAGAACGCAGGAGACGAGCAGGGGCTTAGCGAGAGATCAGAGCCGATATGTAGGGAGGAGCAGATGAGTGGAGAATTAATTAAAGGTAAGGAAGAGAACTTTGTGGGTGATCCAAAACTTCATGTGAAACCAGGAGAGGTATTAAAGGAAGAGATGAGCAGAGACTGTTTTGGAGAAAGTGCAATTATTATTGTAGCAGCATAATTTTGTATAGATTGCAAAGGAGAAAGTTGTTAGGCAGGGAGGCCTGTTAGCAGCATGTTACAATAATCCAGACGGGAGAGGAGAAGGGCCTGCATTGGAGTTTTAGCAGTAGTGTGACAGAGGAAAGGGGAAATCTTGGCAATATTATGGAGAAAGAAGCGACAAGTTATAGCTATACTGTGAATGTGAATGGAGAAGGAAAGGGAGGAGTAAACTTTCTCTTCTAGGCAACGTGGTTTGGCGACAGATCATTAATTAATGAATTAATAATTGACTATATCTCTTAGACTCACAGAGAGATTGTTGATAGCATGCAGATCTCATTAAATATAAATCAAAATAAAATGTAAATGGTAAAGTTTATCTTTGGGCGCCCTCATTAAAACCTTATTCCCAGGTCCTCACTGAAGTGTTAAATAAAATGTCAGATAAATAAAGAATAGCAAATAATTAGTGCAAACCTCCTATTGGAACCTGTGCAGCTCATACTAGACCATATTCTGCAGTGTGTTGTCCTGACAGCTGTGGCAATAGATATGAAACAAGAGTATGGATGCACAAAACATGTCATAAGTCTGAAAATGATTTCTATCTTCTGGTTCAATATAAAAACAGTACGAGAATCTCACCCAGGTACAACACAGATGAAATAGCTTTAACTCAATGGGCAGTTCTTTTCATCAACCTAAACTGCCATGTCACTGTGTCAACATCACAAATACAACACAAAGCTGCATCACATACACAACATGACGCTGCATCACACATACAACACAAAGCTGCATCACACACACAACACAAAGCTACATCACACACACAACATGACACTGCATCACACATACAACACAAAGCTACATCACACACACAACACAAAGCTACATCACACATACAACACAAAGCTACATCACACACACAACACAAAGCTACATCACACACAACACAAAGCAGCATCACACACACAACATGAAGCTGCATCACACATACAACACAAAGCTACATCACACATACAACACAAAGCTGCATTCCACACACAACATGAAGATGCATCACACATACAACACATCTGCATCACACATACAACACAAAGCTGCATCACACACAACATGAAGCTGCATCACACATACAACACATCTGCATCACACATACAACACAAAGCTACATCACTCATACAACACAAAGCTGCATCACACACACAACACAAAGCTGCATCACACACACAACACAAAGCTACATCACACATACAACACAAAGCTGCATCACACACACAACATGAAGCTGCATCACACATACAACACAAAGCTACATCACACACAACACAAAGCTACATCACACATAGATTATGACAAAGCATTTGATTTTGTCTACACCTCGGCTGTTTTAAAGGCATTTAGAAGACAAGCCATTGAAGAAGTATACATTGATATTATAAGTAACCTTTACGAGAATGCCACATTAACCGTTAGATTACATGAAGATTAAAGAAAGATAAGGATAGACAAGGTTATGTGACAGGGAGACAGCATGTCACCAATGCTTTTCCCAGCAACACTTAAAGAATTGTTCAGATCATTAAAATGTGAATAAAAATAAATGGTGTATTCTTGAGTCACCCTACGATTTCCAGAAGACATTGTTATTTTTTGTCACACGTCCAGAAGACCTCCAGCAAGAAATCAGAGAACTCATCGAAAGCAAGCAAGAAGGTGGGCTGCCATATGAATCTCAGCGAGACCAACGTGATGTTCAACAAATGTGTCAACTCTACAAAGATATAAATAAATGTAATAGAACAAGAAGAAATATATCGAGCTTATGCCAGTAGCTCTGAAGTTGTCCTTGTCAAACCGCACGGTTCTGAATGTTCACAAGAAGTGGAATGAAATGTGAGAAAAACGATATTCTCTATTGCAAATTGCGTGTTCTAAACGGCTTCTATAAAAAGTGACAAACATCATGGTTTAACATGAACGGAGGAGAAGACCTTAGTGGTGAGGACAGGGTGCATTTCACAAAGATTATATCTGCAGATCCTACGTGGAATAGACACTTAGGTTAAGGCCCTGGTCACGCCGCTGTAACTCGCACCTGTGCTTTTGGCGGCGTGTTCAGCCGATTCCCCGGTCTGCAGCTCACTGCAGGAGGAGAGACCAGGGGGGGGGGGGGGGGGGGCGGGGGGGTGACGGGGGCACGGCCATGACGTCACCCGGCAGGTTCGCCCTCATTGGCTGAACCGCCAGGGGGGCGTGCCTAATCGCTCGACGCGAGTCCTGCTCTCAATTCTATTGAGAGCAGGAGCAGCTCTCGCCCGAGCGCTGCGGCCCCCCCTCGCAGCGGGTCCGGCGCCATTGCGGGGAGGGCTCTCGTGCGTGCAGCGTCCGCCACAGCGGACGCTGTAGAAGGCAGCGGGGGCAAGGCCTTACACTGGACGTTATGTACTCTGTCAGTGCGATATAATGACAAGTATTATTCTGCTATGATACATCTTTTGTTGCATGACTTTAGCAGCTGTAACACTGTTACCTCCCGACCTTCCGTCTCTGCTTAGATGCATTTCTAATGCAGGATTGTTGTCTTGTATGTACAGGTGGTCCTCGGTATCCGACGTCCTGCTATTCGTCGGATGCGTTATACGACGCCGCATAATGCAGTCCGATGGACGCATTATCCGATGCTGGACCCACTTATCTGCCCCTTACCCTTGACCTGAAATCCGACGGTCCGTTAACCGATGGCGGTTTGCAGGACGCATTCCGTCGTATAGGCGAGGACCGCCTGTATATATGTATATCTTAATTTATATAGCACCATCCAGGTACATAGCGCTTTACAGCAGTAATACATGAGACATACTGTTATAACACAATGGGAATAAGTGCTTCAGACATAAAACAATAGTAAAAGGAGTCCCTGCCCCGAAGAGCTTACAATCTAAATGATTGCAACATTTCAGACTTCAATGTATTTTCCTGGATGTCGGGCTGTTTTACTCTGCTGTTTACTAGTCGAACAGTAATATGTGTCCATGTCTCTGCTCCCACACTTCTAGTTTCCTAGATATTTATACATCTAGCAAATCACCCCCCCCTTCCTCCTGATAATGTTCCCACAGCATGATAGTGCTGTGTTACAATTAGCTAAATATTTCACCCAAAGTTAGATGTTTGAAAGGCAGCTCTTGCACAACAATTCACCTCTACTGCTCTCTCTGTCTCGCCTTCAACTTGTTCCCCTCACTGCCCCTTACCTGTGGAACTCCCTCACACTATATGCCAAGCAACTTCTCCCAACCTCTAAGGCCCCGGACATGTTTGCTGCGTGCTTGCGGAAGCGTGCTGACGCGCGCTCCCGCTCAGCACTGAGCCCCTACAGCCGCAATTAGAGCGGCTTTAGTAGGGGCTCACCTGCGCTTCCGCGCGCTTGCGGAAGCGCAGGTCTTGGGGGAATTTAAAATTCCCCCGCTTGCCGGCGAGACAGGCCGGTCACGTGAGCGGTTCGCCCAATGAGGGCGAACCAGCTCCGTGACGTCACTGGCCCGCCCCCGGCCAGTGACGCGCCCACCCCCGGACCGCCCCCTGACGGCTGCTGAGAGCGCTTGCGGTAAGCAACCGCAAGGCCAGGGAAAGCACCCGCTTTCCCTGCGCCTCAGCGCGCCTGAGCACGCCAGCAGGGACCATGGACTCGGCCTAAGTCAAACCTAAAAAACCCCTCTTAAAAGAAGCATCCCAACAGCCTGTACTGATGGCTACTGTCCCACACTCACAGTCTCTTCTACCAACCATCTTGCACTTTTTCCCACACCTGGTATCTCTGTAAGTCTCCCATCGTACCACGTAGATTGTAAGCTCTCCGGGGCAGGGATTTCCTTTCCTATTGTCTGATTGTGTTTGTTGCACTTATTGTATTACTAGATTATGTGCCCGGCTTCGCCCGGGGAATGTAATATTGAATACATGTCCCTGCCCCCCCCTCCCCCGCTGCCGGCACATCTCCCCGCCCCCCTCCCCCCCTGCTGCTGGATGTAGTGCGGGGTGAGATTTGTCTCTATGTGTGTGTGTCTACCCCCGCTGCCGGGACATGTCCCCCCCCTGTGTTATGTGCTGCTGACGGAGGGACCATATCATGAAGCCGGGGGGGGGGGGGGGGAAGTGAGTGCAATTTGTTTATGCAAGTAAAGATTGATGTGCAGGATCAGTGCTAAGCCGCTGTCCGCAGGGAAACAGAGCAATGCGTACATTAACATGCACTGCAAGGCGTGAGATTCCCCCATGTGGCGAGGTACTTGTGCCTAAAGCAGATCCAAGCCTGCAGCCACGTCACGGCATGACCAGTATGCAGCCACGGCACGGCACGACCAGTATGCAGCCACGTCACGGCACGACCAGTATGCAGCCACGTCACGGCATGACCAGTATGCAGCCACGTCACGACCACGACCAGTATGCAGCCACGTCACGGCACGACCAGTATGCAGCCACGTCATGGCACGACCAGTATGCCGCCACGTCACGGCATGACCAGTATACCGCCACGTCACGGCACGACCAGTATGCAGCCACGTCATGGCACGACCAGTATGCCGCCACGTCACGGCACGACCAGTATGCCGCCACGTCACGGTACGACCAGTATGCCGCCACGTCACGGTACGACCAGTATGCCGCCACGTCACGGCACGACCAGTATGCAGGTCCTAACAATCCAGAACCTGTGACAATTCTCATTTACCTCTGCAGGCATGTATTCTGCACAGTAAAGATAGATGCATATAGCCCCCTAATATGTTGTCAAGTTGCTTCTCCGAGCTGGTGAACGGTTCAGTTCCATTCCAATGACTGGGAATAAATTGTTCTCCAGCAGAGGGGAGAGGCTTCACAGCATAGTCAATAAGGTTCATAGTTGCAGACCCTTACAGTACTGATGGAGTTAATGCGCTTGATTTCTTTCTCCTGAGTTGTTTACCCCCTTTTCCCCTCTCAGGGGAAGGGGGCTCCGGCTGCCACTTGCTCTTAAAGAAGGTAGGTAGGTCTGCGTGGGAGAATCCTCTTGTAATTGCCGCCTTGAGATGATTATTCTATAGACAGATGCTGAGAAAGCACAGAGTCTAATATATATAATTAGAACTGCGCTGTTTCCTAACATTGCTGGATGAATGGCAATTATCACCCTTTAACGAGATTGATACTCGGTGACGATCACACACCACTGAACCCAAGACACTCAGTCTGGCATGTGTAAGACAGCTACCAGTCTCCTGGTAATCCTGTGATGGAAACATAAGCAGTAGGTACATCCATGGCCGCTGACCGCTTCCCCTTGTGCCCAGAACTAGAATTTCAACTGGGGCCCTCCCTGTCAGCGGCCGTGCAAGGCCTTTCCTCTTTCTCACCTCCTCACCCTCTCTCTAACTTCGCCTCTATTTCCTCCCCGTTCTCACACTCCCCCCATGTATTTCTCTCCCTCTCTCTCTCCCCATCTACACTCATCCGCTCAACTAAATACATAACGTATAAAGTTTTTAGCTGTACCTAAAATGAAGCATATAGAGAGGTAAATACAAGAATGATGCACGGGAACAGGGAGGAACCCTATTTTCCTCCAAAGTTACAATGTAGAACATGGGGTGTGTTCCCAGCACGCAAAAAAAGATCAGATAACAATAAAAATATGTTAAAAATATATTGTCTTTACTTATATATTGAAATTTACATAGAGCAAACATCCATACATATCCATAATACCGATATGGACTAAATAACAAATCAGAAATATATAATGCTATATCACATAATCCATAAATACAGGGGAATAGAACAGGGGAATAAGGGGGGCAATGTTTTGGGGCTCCTAGCCCCTTCTTCTCTATAATGAAGAAATAGGTGAAAGTAATATCCTATTTAAATGGGCCATTTTAAGGAGTGTCACTGTCAGAATCTGAAAATGTCAGAAGACAAATAGGCTAATGATGAATCCAGCAAAGAGGGGAGGTGTGTGAAGAAGATAAAGGAATGTCTGGAGACAGGGGACAGGCAGTTAGAAAGGTTACACAGCTAATCAAAAGGAGCCTTCTAATGACATTCTTGTTTATATTTCATGCAGCGTGGGCTGCTAGCTATCTCAGAGCCAGTGCAAAGAAGGAAAAATGGAACCAAAATCCCCTTCACTTCATGTTCAATCCTCATCTTCCTTAAACTGAACACTGTGCAGCATAAACCAGTAATAAGTACAACCTCCAGCGACATAAAACTTTCTTTAAGTTTAAAGAAGAAAATCAAACGTAAGAAAAACTAATTATTTTGCAGAGTGAATTCCCTCTACAATTGCTTCAAGGTTAACTCTGCCCAATCTGGGAAACAACGAGATAACAGTTCATCTTCCCAAACACAAAACCCGAGTCTCATTTACTGTGACACTATCCAGCATTGCTTTGGTCTCAAAAAGAGATCTACCCTTAAAGAGTTATACCGTTGCCCTCCTCAAAGTAGTGAATAGCAGTGTAGCAAACAATCCACCCCCACCCCCATTTTTTTCATATAAAAGGGACGTAGGGTGTCCCCAGAACTGAACCGGAATGGGGGCATTGTGATTCCTAATGGAGTGGGGGTCAAAAATATTGAACAGGGGAAACTGCTAATTTAACTCAATTTTATACTCGGCCTCAGGCTGAAAAGGATGAATCTTTTACTACCTCCGAAATGATAAGGATGCCTTTGTAATGTATTATTCGTATGGCCCTTCAGTGCTGGGAAGATTAATAAAAATACAATTATGTGGGTGCACTGAGCAGATGGCTGGAGAGGCAATGAAGGGGTAAGATATCCCATTTCCCTCATGAATTAATAGGAAGAAATCAGCCGCATGGGTTTAATTACATCTGGAGACTTCCATCATGCTACGTTCCGCCTGTGGCTCCCTGACACCAACATTCACAAATTACCAGTCTCGTTGATTGAAGAATGGTCCAGGGAGCATCTCTCTTCAATGGCCACATGCGTCCCACCAGCCGAGCTCATCTAACACAATGAGAGATGTCATCCCATATAGACTGTTACAGAAGAAGATAACCACTCAGTCCCTATACTGCCCTGTGTAATAACTACACTGGAGGCCCACCCACTCATTTATTAAAGCTTGCTGCAAAACCCACCACATTTATCAAGGAAAACCATTCTCATTGCACCAGTTTGGCAGTCGGGACACTAGTAAAAGTCCCTTACAGGTTATCTTGTGCCTACTTTTTCTTAACATCTTTCACTGTGTCTACCTTTTGTCCTTTGACCAGGAGACCACCCCGTGCACCCATCACATTTTTGGTGAAATACTTTCCTATTGTTCCCTGGAGAAGTTTTCTTACATTCATGCAACACAAGCTGGGTGGGGGAGTCCCATCCTGCTCCATTCCCCTTGTTGTTCCAGTGTGTACAGATGTTGCAAGACTTACTGTTTTAAGCACCATGGCAAGCATCGGGACTGCAGCCTTGGTTTCCCCAGTGCCGGAGGATTATTGGTTTGGGGGGTTCGATCTGGAGGCATGGACCCCCAGCCTTGTGACCAGAGCAGCTCTGCCTCCTGAGCCGCAGATTTATAGACTTTTCTACCGCGACTCCAGAGAGAGTAAGTCTCGCTACATCTGTACATATTGAGAGAATACGTCTGGCACCTCTGTAATGTAGGTCCTTCAACAGTCTGGGGTAACTGCACTGAGATGTAAACTGGATAAGAGTTGGGAAGAAAGCAGGACTTCCTGAACCTGTCTCTGCTAATACAAAACCAGGTGGGTCCACTTAGTGTAGAGATATGGAGTGATACTCTGTGTCCTTATCTAGCATAGCATATTTATTTGCAACCTTCCAACACAGAAGGGTTAAGGATTTCAGGCGAGGACAATCACACCTGCTGCTTAGAGAGAAATCACATTAATTAAATCAAATTAGAATAATTGCTTTGCAAAACAGCTCCCTGGGTCCTCTCCTTACTGGGATTCTGACAATGTGTTTTCTATGCAAAGCTCCCCATAATAAGCCAGGACTGGGGGAGCTGCGGGAAATCTGTCCCCTTCCTAGTTTGTTTCATTTACATTATTTTGCCGGAAAACATGTGAATCCTTCACAGGACCATTGAGGTTATTAATACACGTGCTGTCACTATAACCCTGATTTAATATGCTGTAAAGCCATCTTCCCCATGAATGGGATTGTCTCAGCTCCATTCAAATAAAGGTAGAAGAAAAGGAACAGCAGTTCCAATATCAGTGCTCTATAATGTACGATTGATGAGCCATAGTTTTCTTCTATATATGGCACATATATCAAATGATTTAAGACAATATTTGTAGACAAAATGTGTTCGGACAAGCATAAAGAATTTCACATGTATAGAAAAGTTATATGTGTTCTCCCAGTTTGAAGAGAACAACCTTATCATTGTACCCAAAGGGGATGTCTGTGAAACCACAACAGTGTAAAGCCCAGACCCCCTCGCGACTTGAAGGTGATGTCTCCTGGAGATACAGTAGGCTCTGAGCAAAATAAAGAGAATGCTTAAACATCAAAGGTACGAACACTTCAGAAGGTACTCGAGACCATGTTGTTTGTAAGTCCGATGTTGGCGTGCTCCCAGCTTGAAGTCAAATGCAGGAAGTAATATCCCGTGGGGGATGGCATAAGCAGTGCACTGCGTCAAAAAACGATGGCGGCTGGGTCGCTCAAAAATAGAAAGCAATTTATTGAGCCGTCAGCAACATGGTAAAAACAAACAACAAGCAGATAAACCTCTGACGCGTTTCGCGCATGCGTGTACTTTGACAAGCTTTTTTTTTATTTTAAGAATGTGACGTCATCTTCAAGGGAGGTACGTCACATCCTTAAACCAAAATGGATGCTATCACATGGTACTACAACCAATCGGATTAGGGACAATCCGATTGGTTGAAGTACCATGTGACATTTTTTTAAAAAGGATTTGACATAATTTTTAAGGGTGATGTCACTTCCTTTTAAACTGGGAAGCAAAATCATAGTGAAGTGTCCGGAATGCGAAAGTGGTTCTGCATTCATCCATTTGATTTTATCTCTTCTTGGATTGGACAAACACAATCTTACCGAGCTCAAAACCCAGTCTCATATACAGTATATTGTTATATATTTCATTATGCCAACTGCAGAGCTAGTGGGAAAGTGACCTTCAATATACAACACTAAACAAAGAATCCCCCAATTCACATCCAATATGACAATTTATTTGATTAATTTCTATATGTTTTTTCTTCTCAAAATTATGGGTCATTTAGTTCAATCTTTTGGCCAAAACATGTTAAGTCTGCACCCCCGTCAAGATCAGACCCTTCCGCGGGTATCTTCTCTACCAATTTTATACGATGTCCTTTGTATTTCCTCCTTTTCCATTTTTCTTGGGTTGTACATTTTTGTCAGGTCCAAGGAACAGATATATTCATGCAACACATAACAAAAAAGAGAGAGAAAAAGTGCAAACTGCATTGTGACGGCTTGACTGAGAACACCCCAAAATATATAAAATCAGACAAACTCCCGAAAGGGAACGAAGAATTGGCACGTAAGTGAGAGGTGACAGAGAGCAGCTTCCCAGCCTGTAGAGGAGTCTGCCGTCCGTTCGGCAAACCCCTTGTCCTTCAACACTGCTTGATTGTGCTATGCGGTCACCACGTAGGGCGGACCTCACTCCTGCGTTGCTCTACCACTACTTCCCAAGCTGCCCTCGCAATGTTGGCCGAAGGAGAACTACCTCTACTTTGGGCAACATTGATGCAATAAGAAGGAAAGAAGTGCATGCTCCCGGCGTGTAATCCTTATTTAATACTAGCTGAAGAACCCGGTTTAGCACAGGCTGCAGTACACTGGAGTAATCTTTTCCCACCCCCTCTCTTGCACCTACAACTCAAACACTCCCCCTCACCCTCTCTCTCCCCCATATATTTCTCTGCCCCCTCTGTCTCTCATTCCCCGACTCTTTCACCCACACATCTCCCCCTCCCTCTCTTACACCCCATCCCTCTCTTACACCTCACCCTCTCCTCCTCCCTCTTACACCCCCACCTCTCCCTCTCCTTCTCTTACCCAAACACGCCACCGGTCTCCCTTCCTCTTAACAATCCCCACGCCTCTCTCATCATTAGACGCCTTACCTCTTCCTCGCCTTCGCTTACAAACAACACACCCCCACCGCTCCCTTTTCTTCTTTCTCTTATCCCCCCACCCCCCCCTCCCTCATTTTAACACCCAACAACATTACACCCCACCCAGCTCCTTCTCCCTTTCGTATACCCCCACCGCTCTCCGCTCTTCATTACCCCCCACCCTCGTCCTCTTCCCTCTATGTATACAACAACCCCACCCCTCTACTCTTCTCACACCAACCCAATAACACCACTCCCACAAACCCTCTCCGCTCCTCCTTCTCTGACAAAACTCTACACCACCCACCTCTCCCTCCCTCATCCCTTCTCCTTGACATCCCCACTCTCTTCCTTCTCTGGAACACAGACCCCACCACTCCTCTCCGTCCTACAACCACAAACCCCCATCCTCTCCGCTTCCAACCAACCCCCCCATTCTCCTCCCCGCGTCTCTCCCTCTCCTTCCTCTTAACACCCCACGCCATCTCCCCTCTCCTTCTCCTCTTTACACCCCCAAGCCCACCTCCCCTCCTTCTCTTTACACACCCCCACCCGCTCTCCTTCTCTTCCTCCCCAACCCCTTCCCTCTCTCTTCTCTTACACGACCCTCCTCCTCCTCCCTTCCTTACACCCTACCGTCTTTACAACCCCACCCCTCTCCGCCTTTCTCTAACACCGCCCCCCACCTCGCTCCCTCTCTCCACCACTCTCCTATGGAACCCACCACTCTCCGTACTCCCTCTACACTCCCCTCTCCTCCCTTCTTTACTACACACGACCCCCCACCTCTTCCGTCCCTCTCACCAAACCGGTACATCACCCCTCTCCCTACCTCTCCAGCCCCTCTCTCCATACCTACACCGCCCTTCCCTCCCTCTCACCCAATACACTCCCCTCTCCTTTAGACCTGCCACCCTCCCGCTACCCCTCTCTTAACCCACTCGCTACCTTAGTTCTTTCTCTATCAACCCGACGTTCTCTCACTTCTCAATCTAGCCCCTTTCCAAAGGACCGACACCACCAGCATGTTTTCTTACCTGTCAGTTTTCAGATCTTATGACTGTTCCTGTTATGAGGCCCCATTTTCTACTACTTCTCAATTGTCTTTCCGATTATCATTTCTTTCGATTCATCCAGTTTATATATTTTTTTATTTATTTTGTTGTTTGGTTTTTTTCATTTTCTTTTTGGTGGTGTTGTTTTTTGCACCTTGTAATATTTAGTACACTATAACACTTTATTTATTAATGATAATATACTTAAGTATCAAGTTGATCGTTTTCCTGTTTTTTACACCCACTCCAACACATTTGGATTTGATTGTGTTTTATGACCACTCTTATTTATGTTTTTTAGCCACATAGCTCACCAATTTATCGATCACTTTGGGAACTTAGTATCGACTTAAAAAACCCTTCTTTCCTGTTTCACATCACAATACAGACAATGGCGTGTCATTACTATACATATGCAGTATCCATTGTAAGTGTAAATCCATGTGCTCTCATAAAACGAACATGAAAGCAAAATGGTGCAATTAATTATTTATCCTTCCTGCGCCGCTCACGTCTGTGATCAACTCATCCTCTAACTTACTACTCGGCCTTTCAATGTCTTCTTACATGATTTATATAATTAACTCTGCTTCCACATAAAAGAAGTCAGGAAAAATCAAATAAGCACGAGCACGTTCAACTCATAGAAGATTACCAACAACATTAGAAACACCTAAATAGGATGACTGAAGACATTTAAAGTGTCAACCAGGACTATGGCGAGAAACCTCCACATTTTCAAACCGGTAATTAATCAAGTGTAGCGATCGTGGAAAAGCTCTTGTTTGCCTGAAAAGCTTTCTTATGTGTACCTTGGCCTGAATGCTTTAAATACAAGAGTAAGTTATCGTTAACAGAAAGGCTCCTGTGTGTACTTCTATCTTGCACCAAAATCGTTCCAACTGCATTATCATAATGATGTCATAATCACCACCAAATTAGTACATAGAATTAGATATGTGAATTACCATAAATGTACATAACATTATAGTGCATGTACTCTTCCTTGATTGATCCCAACTTGAAAGTGTATCAAAACCCTTTTCTTATCAAGGTTGGCACAGCCAGATAGTTTTTGGGGGGTGGGGCAGTGTACATGAGGTCCCCTCCTCCCACGCCCCAAGGTTTAATAAATGCGCAGAGGCGGCGGCGCTAACGCCTCTGTAACACTAACATACCCTGTGGGCTTCCCCGGAGTCGCAGTAGTCCATGGGTACCGCGCGTCAATGATCCACTGGGTTCCTGATGTTACGAAAGTTGCCATGGAAACTGGGACGACACATGACCCCTGCGGCGATCATTGTTATCGAGAGTTTGATGGAGGGGTTGTTGACGAAGGGGGGAGTTCACCTAGCCAGGGAAGGGTAGCAGGCAGGTCGGATCCGGTGAATGGAGCGTTCAGCCCGCCCTGGCATATGCCTTATTGTCCTCTCTAATGATCCTAAGTCAAACCCTTTGATTAGTAGTATCTGTAGAGAGGAAGTAGTGATCTCTATTATCGTGATACAGCTGCTAATCGATAAGCTTGCATAGTGTGCACACTATAGTGAGTACTCCTGCATCTGTATCCAGCGCCCCGACGCCAACAGCTTCTCCCGGGACCCAGACTAGATTTGTCACTTGGGGGCACTCTTCTTCTCTTATGCACGGGGCTCTCATTTCGCACACCCTCACATCGTCCCCCGCCTGTCTCATCCTCCCAATTTTTATTACACTCTTCCTCTTCTTCCACTCCTCTCCTCCTCAACACCGACCTGATTCTTTCCCTCACTTGTCAAGCGCTCTGCCCTCACACTCTCCCTCTCCTCCTTGTGTCCCCCCTTCACTCCCTACTTGTCCCCCTCACTCACACCCCCCACCCCCTCTTTCTGCCACCAAGCCTCTCCCTCACTCTATCTCACCCCAACCGGTCCCCCTCTGCATCTTCTCCAACCAAACGAGCCCACATAACAAGAAACTGCAGTCTTACGCATAGCCAAATCACATGTTCATGATGGATCACCCCACGGCTCCAAAGTCCGCTAACGCGCTATTTAGGCAACGTAAAAAAACATGGAAGCTTGACGCTCGTAAACGAAAGGCAACAGTACAAAACTGGATACACCACGTAAAACAATGGAAGGCGTTGATGCTGGAACAAGAAGTGCACATCATAGTAATGACAGATTTGGCCTCCAGACAACGTAATCCTCTGGAGCCTGAAACAATGTTCTTTGACAAGCGCAGAGGGAGAGCGCGGAAAAAACGCGTCAGTTTCCCCGACCTTCCCGTTTGTTTTTGCTAGAGACTTGGTCGCAATGAAAATTCTTGAGATTCTTTTGCGCTCCCACCCTCATTGCTATGCACTTTGCCGTTGCACCGTCATCTTTCCCTGTTCTCATCATACTCCCCTCAATCGATCATAGGCACACCAATGATACCGTGGCAAAGTCATGGTCCGTGTGATTAATATCTTGACACTTATTGGAATGAATAGAGTATGTCCTATGCTGTTCACAACTTTGCTTTCATAGAGATGCACACTAAAGCTGGGATCTGGGTGCGTCAAGTGTACTTGTCACATGGGTACGTCTCGTTTAGCATCTCACTCCCCGCTGTCGGACATAGCCGTCAGATACCAAGCTTAACCATTACAGCACAGTACAATGTTATAAATCAACATCGTTTTATACATACTCATCACCGCTCTGGACTTTATTGATAGTGCTTGAGGTTGAGGATCTATTTTTTCAATTGTCGGCATGAATGATAACAGGCATATGACCCTACACGCCATGTCTGAACACACTCTCTAATACCATAAGATTTGTTGAAGAACTGCTATTGGATGATTCCTCTCATCTTGTTCAGGTGTGAGTCTCAGAGAAGGTAGACCACTGACTGAGCTCACCCTCTCATGGCAATGGTTCTCAGTACCTTTTGGAGTTTTTTATCTTACACTTTGACAACCCCTCTCACAGATATCTAAAATGTGAACACTCGTACTGACATGCTTTGTCAGGGGATACAGCTGTTGTCACTTCGTGAGTCAGTGAGTTCCTACCATGTGCTTGGCTGTCCATACGTGAACAGTCCAAAACATTTAGTACTGTAGCGTGAAAGATTCAGTAACTTGTGATCATATAATCATTCATTACCACTACTTTCATTTCAGCTCTCTGGGGTAGGGTGGTGGATAAGATTGTAAACCCTTTACATACTGTATATCATTTTAGTTCTTGCCCCTCCAGTGCCTGTCCGGATGGAGAGACAACCCACCCCCCCACTCGCGGTCTCCCGCCTTCACCCACTTGTCCTATTCAGATATCCATAACCATGTTTCAAGTCGGAAAAGACATTTCAATGCCGACTCAGCTCCAGCATGAAAGTGGGTAATAGATAATAAAGTTGCTTGTGTTGTTGCAGCTTGTCTCACTTCGGTTCAAAGTAATAGGTTTCAAAGGTTACACTGGCATACAGGCGGATTGTGCATACCGATGGAATCGAGATATGCCTGGCATAACAGATCTCAACACGAATCATGTTACTGGTCCCTATTTCTGCTCCCACACAATGTCCCGAGTTACAGATGGACATTTATTCTGTACCATCTGTTTGTTTCTGGTTTAAACTGGGAACCCTTATGAGCAACTGGGGCAGCCTTTGTGGACGTGTTATCTTTAGTAGAAGGTATATGAGTGGTCATCGCTTCTCATTACTCATCCTCTCTTTAGACTTACCGTTGCACCCCACAACTGGAACAGCTATACCTACCGGAGACTCACAGCCGAACATCTAAGAGATTCTCTTTTAAAATAAAGACTTTCTCTCATTTTAATCTGGTCTGTAACTGTTTACATACGCCTGTATATATATTATCTGTACTGTCATGATGCAATGTCTTGTATTTATGTAATCCCCCTGTTCCTTAATGGACATGTACTTTGTAACCATGTATCTGGTCACCAGTAACTCTGTGCCCAGGACCATACTTGAAACTAGAGTAACTCTCGAATGTACTTACCTGGTCCTGTAAACACATTTAGTTAAGTAATAAAGATCTACTGTGTCCCAAGCATGAGTTAATCCAGGAATCTGCAGAGAGTAAATCTACAAACTCACCTCACTTAACATTCATTCCCGGACAGGAATCACACAAACCCGGACGCCGAGTGTTTCGTGTGCGCGCTGACACACCTACCGGTATTACTGGGGCCATCGCCCCAGAGGCACACCCAGTGTTTAAGTCTATTTTTCGCGTTTTGCTTTGTTTGATTTCACAGGCATTCTGATTCTTGTTGTGAATTAATGATGTTGTATTTGCACATTACTGTCGTCTTATTGTATCAATTTCAGGTGTTTTACGTAACAACCAGCACCTAAAATGCATAATTTCTGCACTCGCGTCTTAAAGCTCTGGAAGAGAGTTGGAGAAAGCTCCGAACGCGCCATACATGGTACTTCCAACATGATACAGACGGACCCGTTGGCTTTGTTCTCGAATAAACGGCCGCTGCGATCTTGTAATAATATCATTACTTTCACATTTGTATTTAAGTGATCAATGGTCTTACATTTCCTCCCAACTGCAATCGTGTGGACTGATTAAGTATGAATGATGTGATGATCAATACTAAATAATAATATAATTTGCATTTGATGTACATCATTCTATCTGTATAACACTGGCTATACTGGTAGAGAAGTCAGAGATCAGTCAATGGCATGACTTGTTGATGAAAGTATAAGATTATAATATCTATACTGATCTAGTATCTATATCTTCGTGAAAAACAGTGTTTTATGCCACCTTCGCACTGTCCCCTTGGGCAAATCTGTATTGACCCACCCCAGTCTGGCCAATCACACTGCTCCGCCAGTCCCCCCTGCCCCCCCACCACGGTCCTTGGCCGTGGGGGTCGTTCACAGTCCTATACCCTTACACACACACAACATTTCACGCGTTTCCCCACCTCTCCCTCTAGCCCACTAGCCTCCACCCCCGATGTTGCACCCAGCCCCACCTTTCCCCCCGGTAATGTAGTACAAATGTCCACCTCACACCTTAACAACCCCCCTCCTGCCCTCCCCTCCGCACCCTGCCCGCGCCGCCTACACACCCACCTTGCGCTCCACCTTAACCGCCCATGTAACAGAGGTGAGTTGCCACGCCGGAAGCGCACACTTAATCACTAAAATTTGTTCTCCCTAAACTCACTCTATTTCAGGCGCGCAATCCCCCTCATGCCATGACCGAGCCACATGTGTTCTTCTTCCTTCGCACTCAACCAGCCTGTCACTCGCCGTCCACTGTCCGGTCAACGTGACCGCGACGTGGAAGCCATGAGATCGGGGTAGGAAGCGGCCACACCGCAGCATATGCGGGGGGCGACCGCCGCTGAGCCAAGCGCGGCTAAATGGACGCCCCGCCGTATACGGGGAGGGGTGGGGCAAGTCGGATACAGTAAATTAAGACAAGTACAGATAGCCCCCTGGCTCCAGCCCCACAGCATGCCTCCACCACTCCCCCCCCTTCTTCCATCAGCCCCACATCCCCCCTCTGCCCCCCCCTCCTGCACCCCACTACCGGCCCCCCCACTCCCACGCCCTCCACCCTCACACTCCCCCTCCCCCCACCTCCACCCCGCTCCCCACCTCCGCCCTCCGTCCACCCACTCCCTCCCCTCACCCCCCTCCCTAATCTCCCACACCCCCCATCCACTCTCCCCCTCCTACCTCCCCGCCCCCTCCACTCACCTCGCTCCCCATCCCCCCCACCTTCCTCCACCCACCCTCCCCCTTCCACCCACGCCCCCTCCCTCCCACGCCCGCCCCCCCCCATCTCGCACCCACTCCTCCCCCCCTCCTCCACCCCTCCCGCCCCTCCTCCCCTCCCCCTATCTGCCGCCACTTGTTCTCACCCAACCTTCCTACCAGCCCACTCCATCCCCCGCCCCATCCCCCCCCCTCCTCCTCCACCCTACCCCCCCCTCTCCACCACCTCCCCCCCCTTCTCCCGCCGCCCCCTCTCCCCCCCATCGTCCCACCCCTCCTCCCCCCACCGCCCCTCCTCCACGCCCCTACCTCCCCCGCCCTCTCCTCCCCTGCCTCACCCCCCTCCCAGTGCCCGGGCCCCCCCTTGCGCGCCCACTCCATCCCGCCCGCCCACCCCCTTCCAACACCGGCCCTCCCCGTCCTCCCGCCCCCACCGTCTCGCCCGTTCGGCCCCTCCCCCCACCAACTTATACCCCCCCCCCTCCTCCCCCCACCGCTCGCCCCCCCCCGTCCTCCCCCCCCGTCCCGACCCCACCCGCCCTCCTCCCCCCACCAAACTCCCCCCCCCTGATTCTATAACACGCCTGCCTCGCCCTTCCCTTCCCTCTCCCTCCACTTCCCCTCTCCCTAGACTGCGCCTCCCCCCACTACCCCAACTTCTCGCCCTTCCTCCCCCAGGTCATCCCCCCCCCTCCGTGCAGGACCACCTTCGATTCTAGTTCCTCCCCCGCCCGTCCCCCCCCCGCGTTCACCCACGTTCTACACCCCCCATCAGACAGACCGAAAGTTTTCCAGAGTGTGGTGATAAAAATATAAATGTAATATCTACCCATTCCCCTGGTACCCAACCCAGGAATTAGTCTGGACTGGACTGATTGACCAGAACAAGTCAGGTGGGCGGTGGCTTGTCTCTGCTTGATACTATATCCAGTAATCTAACCAGCCAAATAAATTATCATTTGTATATATAATGACATTGTAATATAATATTTATTATTATTATTTATTTCATGCTCCGATCCCTTGCATCCGTGCCCACCTCCCGTCCTTCCTCTCCGGGCATTTGCTACCAAACAGATTGATGCAGTGGATAAGAACCAGGTGCATGGAGCGACAAGGAGAGACGGCAGAAGAGCCAAAGGGTTAGGCGAAGAGAGAGCAAGTAGTAGGAGAGAAGACCTAGGGCAGTAAGAGATCCAGGGTAAAAGAGACAGGCAGGCAGGAGATGACCCAAGAGTCGGAGGAGACCAGGGCAGGGAGAGGAGACCAGGGCAGGGAGAGTTAATGACCCATGGCAAGGAGAGAGAGATACACCTGGCAGGGAGATAGACCATGTGCATGGAGAGAGACCAGGCGAGATGCAAAACCAGGCTGGAGAGTGAGCAGGGTAGGGAAGAGACCAGGGCAGGGAGAGAACGGCCAGGGGAAAGACAAGTGAAGGGAGATAGCCAGGGCCTGGAAGATATAGACCTGGGCTAGTCACAGGTCAGATAAGACCAGTGAGGAGGGACGGAAGGAAGTAGCCAGAGGGAGAGAGGGCACTGAGACCAGGCATGGGCAGAGAGAGGTCCAGAGGCATGGTGAGAGGCCAGGCAGGAGAGAGAGGCCAGGAGGAGAAGACTGCAGGGCACTGGAGATAGCCTAGTCAGGGAGGAAGAGGCCATGGTCGTGGAAGACCAGGCAGGGAGATGAGCCTCTGTCAAGGAGAGGAAGACCACGGGCAGGTGAGCAGGACCCAGTGGAGGGGAGACCAGGTCAGGGAGAGCAGCCAGTGGCAGGGGAGATAGACCCATCTGGATGAGAGAGACCCGGATGAAGACCATGGCGAAGAGAGACCAATGGTCATAAGTAGTACCAGGGCGGTCAGAGAACAGTGTAAGAGACCGGGCGTGCAGAGGAGAGATAGCCCAGCGGAGGACGTGAAAGCCCAGGCTCGTATGGGTACCATGGCAAATTGTACGATAGACCATTGCATGGAGATGACCAGGGTAGGAAAATGACCAGGGCGAGGAGAAGATACAAGGGCAAGGAGCAGACGGGAGAAGAGCCTACAGGCCAGGGAGAAGACAGGTAAGGAGCCAGAAGCTCAACTGGATACTACGGGAAAGAGATAACCAGTTGAAGGTAGACATATACCAGGACGGAGAAATCACCAAGTGATGAGAAGACAGCTGGTGAGAGAATACCACAGTCTGGATAGTAGACCAGGGCAGGGAGAGATACCAGGGCATGCTGGGATAGACCAGGCATGGAGAGAAGCAGGACGACAGACAGGTAGAGAGACCCATTGCGGAATTCGGCAGTTATATACCATGTAGGGAGAGAGACCAGTGTAGGGAGGAACCCAGCAGGAGAGATACCCGGCTGCGGAGAGACAGGCAGAGTTGCAGGGGTTGACCCGGGTCATGTATATAGCCAGGTCAATGGAGAGAGACAGGCCACGGAGAAGACCAGGCAAGGGAGAGAGATGATTTACTGGACAGGCCGATTAGCATAGAGAGAGAACATGTGCATTCGTAGAGAGCCAGTAATCCAGTGAGGTGAGAGAAGCTATATCTATGAAGGGAATTTTAATCATCGTGAGACCTGAGCAGGAAACCATACAATGTTTTTGTCCCAATTTCGCCTCTGGCCCAGTAAGAGTATTTGGACTTGGGCAAAAACTCTTGGAATTCCCAAAGTTCTGGTCTTGCGAATTATGTGACCCACTCATCTCCTTGTTAATAGGAGAATAAATGACTGCCCTGTACAACTGTGTTCTCTTTGCTGCTCGCAGTACTCCAATGATTTGCAGTGCTCTCATTGTTCCATTAACTTCTCTTTCATAATACGGAGATGGACAAAGATCAAAGCGATCAAGAGATCAATGTCTATACCTTAGATCTTGCGTCTACAGTGTTTGCTTTGTAATCACAGATATAGGATAATCATGTGATGCCCCAGAAAGTAGCGAAAATAAAAGGCCGGGTTATAGGAATATGACCGTAAGGTGGAAGCGTAACCTTATTTATTGCTTAACTATTTTAAAAAGAGTGCAAGCTTCAGGCCACTAGGTGCCCTCTTTCAGTTACCATTTGTACACCAGTAAAAACAACTACATACAAATTAACAATATGCCTAGAGGTCACTTCGCTGCCATTGTTACTAGCATGGAGTACCAGCTCCCACTCTGTTACTACAGGCAGGCCCCTCCCATTGTTACTAGCATGCATACACCCACTTCCCATGTTACTTACTAACTGCCTGCAGTACCAGCTGCCATTGTTACTAGCATGCAGTACCAGCTCCCATGTTGATAGCCATACCAGCGCCATTTTACTAGCATGCAGTACGCACTTCGCCATTGTTTACAGCATGTCATACCAGCTGCCATTGTTACTAGCATGCAGTACCAGCTGCCATTGTTTACTTCATTCCACTGAGTGCTAGCATCAGCCGACCAGCTGCCATTGTCTCAGCAGCAGTTACCAGCTCCCATTGGTCTTGAGCATGCAGTACCAGCCGCCATTGTGTACTAGCATGCAATTAACTGGGCGAGGACTCCGCCCATTGTGGTACTTACGTACTCACTACCAGTCTGCCATTGTTACTAGCATGCAGTACCAGCTCTCAGTGCTTACTGCACTTTAGTAAATGCACCTTTACTTCTACTGCGTCCATAAGCCTCCAAACATACCACTTAGATTGTAAGCTCTTCGGAACAGGGCCTCCCTTAGTCGTATATGGTGTAATTGACCTGTCGCACATACTCCCAATTATTAGTACTTTATTTACCTTGTGGTGTAAATTTTGTACAGCGTCGCGTAAACTGTGGCACTGTATAAACACAATGATACATACGTATATTAGAAGAAGTTTATGTAATTGTGAGGAAGACCTTAAGAGGCTTCTTCTGTACCCGCCAAAGGGATTGACGGTAATATGGATTTTCCCATGAAAACACCCCGATTAGCTGCGTTGTATATGAAGTGAAATAGTGCACAGCAGTCTATAAAAGTGCTTGATGCAGAGAGCAGAGAAGAGCCACTGAGTTAATACAAGAATGAGCGAAAAGCAGCAAAAGGAGGAGGGGGTGGTTATTACAAATACAATACAAAGATTGTATACATATTATTATCCATGTTGCATTGTCTGGGACAAAAACTAAAAAGCATTTGTATTATTTTTTTGTCCCTTACAAATGCAGGAAAGTGGTTGAACTTTAAAAACAAAAAAGAGAAGGGCAATTAGCAGCACCCTCCAAGCTAGTGTAATTAGTAATAAGGGGGCAGAATAATGAGGTGAGATGTGTAATACAAAACATCACACAGACAACACAAAGGATTCATCTCAGAGATTTTTTCTTCCAGGACACAGTTGATAACAAGGCAGCTCTTTATTATGCTAAACGGGGAGATTTGTTTTTAACCAGGAAGAGTCTTAAAGCTGCAGTTCAAGCAATATCCTGCATGTGTGTTTTTTTAAATTTATTTATTTATTTGTAACCCTTCTATGGTACCCCACCTGACATGAGATTGGGGGGTATACTCCTTCTGGTCACTCTGAGTGGTCTGGGTGCTGTGACCTGCTGGTAAACAGGAGGGCTGAGTGCTCCGCGGTGTTGTGGGGAGAGCCCAGGACAGGGACAGGAGGTGTGGGACAGGTTACCTTGTTCTCTCAGGGTGCACAGTGCCGCCAGCCAGCAGGGATCCCCTGGGGTCTCCAGAGGAGAGACCCCCACTGACACTCCATTCTCCATACACAGGAACAGGGACACACACAGCAGCTTCTTTTCTGTGGATCTTTATTCAGCATGGTTGCGCAGACAGCATGCAGCATGATATCACAAGCATGGTGTAATCTCTGCCTCTCTGCTCATGGCAGCTTGAATTCCCCTCCCTCCTCACCCAGGTGGGGCAAGAGGGGGAGACATCTTCTTGGCTTCTTATCTCTCTCAGCTCTCTCTGAAGACTCACTGATCACTAACTGAATTTGGGAATATGTCTCAATTTGAATATCCTCAGGGAGTGTCTCTAGCTTTGAATCATTACAACTCAAAGCTGGATACCGATTGGCTCACACACACACATCAGGGGGTGTTCCAACCCATATCCACCCTTTGGATTAAGGCCTCGTTCAGGGTGCAGGCTTCCGAGGGAGGGCGTGCTGCCGTGCGACTGCCGTGGGACACAAAGTATTCAAATTGAATACTGGTTGTCAGGGTAGCAGCTGCCCTGTCTCCGAAGCCAGGAGTTGACGCTGGCTACAGTTTCAATAAACGAAAAAATCGTTTTTTGAAGCTGCAGCAGCGTCACAGGGACCTCGGCAGCCAATGAAATCATTCTTGAGAATGATTTCATGACTGCAACTTGGATCCCTAAGCTGCCGTCTGTAGCCCCGCCCCCTCCTCAACTCCTGAAAACGTCTGCTGGAGATGAACACACATCGCCCAGCAGACTGCCGCCCTCCCTCCTGAACGCCCTCCCTCCAACTCCTGCCTCTGGCACCCTGAACGAGGCCTAACACATTCAAATGTTGCTTAGGCCCGCCCCTGAATATTGCTATATACTCAGAGCTGAAAAGCAAAACAGACCAACTGAAGGAATGTACCTTTCCACTGCCTGTTCTAACAGGACTGACAGAGGAAAGGCCCAGAAGAATACATAGCTGCCGAAGGCCAGGCTATATATTTATAAAATGTTTTACCAGGAGGTAATACATTGAGAGTTACCTCTCGTTTTCAAGTATGTCCTGGGCATAGTTAATATGACAAATAATACATGGTTACAAATACAGTTACATAAATGAACAGGGTATACATTATATACAATACATTGCATGCACAGTTAGAGAAGATGTATATTATAGGCGTATGTAACAGTTACAGATTAAAATGTGAGACAGCCTTAGTTTTGAAAGAACTTAAACTGGTGGTGGATGTGGGAGTCTCTGGTAGGTTGTTCCAGTTTTGGGGTGCTCGGTACGAGAAGGAGGAGCGGTCAGATACTTTGTTGAGCCTTGGGACCATGAACAGTCTTTTGGAGTCAGATCTCAGATGATATGTGCTGCATGTGGTAGGGGTGAGGAGCTTGTTCAGATAGCTGGGTAGCTTGCCCAGAAAGTATTTGAAGGCAAGACAGGAAAGGTGAACTTTGCGCCTAGACTCGAGTGATGACCAATCTAGTTCTTTGAGCATTTCGCAGTGATGTGTGTTGTAGTTGCATTGGAGAACGAAACGACAAATTGAATTGTAGAGGGTGTCAAGTTTGCCAAGGTGGGTTTGGGGTGCCGAGCCATATACTATGTCTCCATAGTCGATAATTGGCATTAGCATCTGCTGTGCAATACGCTTTCTGACCAGCAGGCTTAGGGAGGATTTGTTCCTGTAAAGTACAGTACACCTAGTTTGGCATAGGCTTTGGATGTCAGGGTATCAATGTGCATTCCGAATGTTAAGTGGGAGTCAAACCATATGCCCAGATATTTAAAACTAGTAACAGGAGTTAGGGTGGTGTTAGCGTTGGTTCTGATCTGGAGCTCAGTCACTGGAAGCTTTAAAAAAAATGTTTAATAAATCAGTTCTGTAGTAAGAAAAAATACTTTTAGCATTTTCTGTTTAAAAAAACAACTTTGAAAGACCAATTTTCTTGTATTCTATTTTAACAAGCATGTTTGTTCCTATAGCAACCATTTACATTCCCCAGATCTAAAGATGTCGCCAAACGTCGCCGATCAATAGACGGAGAACCAATTGACAGGCAGCTATGCAGTTCTTTAGGTAAGTAGAGATTGCCCACATGAAACTATTGAAGTAAAAAAAAAACTAAAAAAAAAAAAACTAAAAAAAAACGGGAGTTTGAACTGCAGCTTTAAAGAAAGAGAGAAAGATGGAAGTGGGACAGAATGGGAAACAATGGCAGGATTTGTAATACTAACTGGGGGGGGGACCCCACAAAGTTCTTTTAGGCCTTTAATAAAGCATTTCATGCTTTCCGCAGGGATTCTTTCCTTTCCTCTCGGGGTGGAATTCCATAGATATATGCTTTTAAATTAAAAGGCTTTTGACCATAATAAAACAGCGAATTTGCTCTCTTGGACATGTATTAAATGTGTGCCTTACATGGATAAGGGGTAAGGGATGGTCTTGTTACCAAACTCGAAGTTATTTCTAATGAATATTGGTAAGTAAAGCCATTATACGTTGTGATGTTGGAAATGTATTGCATTATAATGTTTCTTGGTTAGCTCTATAATGATATTAATACATATACAAGTATAAGGAGAAGAAAAGAGGATGTACATTTGTTTTTTTAGGAGTGATTTTAATTTCTGTGTTTTTCCTCCCAAAAATGTGGAAATTCTATTTGATCATAAAAGAGATAACATAAAGAATTTTGGCAACTCATTACGTATATATAAACCTAGCAGCTACTACAGCAGGGGTGCGCAAATTGGGGGGCGCGAGATTTTTAGGGCGGGGGCATGGCAGTTAAAGAGGTCCTGCGCTCTTCCCCAAGGCATTTAAATTAAATGCCGGGGGATCGCGCAATGCCTCTGTAACTCAACTGACCGAGATTCGGCGGGCTTTGGGGCGCGTTGCCATGGCAACGTGGTGTCAAATGACGCCGTGGGGTCATGTGATGGGACGTCACATGACCTCGCTGCGTCATTTCACGCCCGTTGCCATGGCAACATGGCGTCATCTGTGATGTGACGTCACATGACCCCCCGATGTCATTTGATGCCGCATTAAGGTAAGGGGGTGGGAGGGCGTGAGCACTGGGGGAGAGCAGGCAGGGGGCGCAGCAACAAAAGTTGACGCACCCCTGTACTACGGCAAAGATAATAATATAATGATTCCCATGGTAAATGAGACATTGTAACAGCCCATAACATCCCCACCATTAACCTTAATGGGTTCAGCTGTCATATGGACCATACTCCAACATGAGTCATACTCCGTCCCACAGTGAGCAGCCACTTCATCTTTTTGTTTCAACATTGTCCCTCGTTCCCTGTAGATTGTAAGCTCTCACTAGCGGTCAAAGACATTTGTTCGCAATCTCCGCCGGTGTTTAGCCACCACTTACCTGGCTGCTGGGACATCCCTCCACCATCGGCTTCGCCACCACGGTAAACCTCTAACCTTACCCCTCACCCTAAAAAACCCTCATCTTAACCCATAATACTAATGCTACCCCCAACCCTAAAAACCTTAACCCCTTACCCTAAATCCAATGTGCTAAACCCCTTACCCTAATTCCCCACCCTAAAAACCTTAATCCCTTACCCTAATTCCCTACCCTAAAAACTTAACCCCTTACCCTAATTCCCTACCATAAAAACTTAACCCCTTACCCTAATTCCTTACCCTAAAAACCTTAACCCCTTACCCTAAATCCCATATGCTAACCCCCTTACCCTAATTCCCCACCCTAAAAAACTTAACCCCTTACCCTAATTCCCTACCCTAAAAACCTTAACCCTTTACCCTAATTCCCTACCCTAAAAACCTTAACCCTTACCCTAATACCCCCAGCCTTAACCCTTTACCCTAATAGCTAAAACCACTTAAATAAAATTGACTGTATTGGAGAGGCGGGCATGGGCTGAGTGTCCAGCGGCGGAGCGGCTGTTGTGAACGGACCCTCTGTGGCCAAACACCCCGGGGTGAGTTGGTCGCGGCAAGATGGCCGCGGTGAAATGTCCGACTCGGCTCATGAGCAGGGTCCTCATTACCTCTTTGTACCTCTGTCTGTCCTTATTTTTATGTATCTCTGTTTCCGTGATTATGAAATCTCTGTACTCCTTTTGTACCACGCTGCGGAATATGTTGGCGATACAAATAAACGATAATAATAATAAATGAGCATGTTGGGGGGGGGGAGGTTCTTCGTGGTTGTTCCTCTCAGTTGACGAGATGTGTGCAGTGTTTATGTAGTAATTGAATATACTGTGGATTCTTGTTCTCCAGTCTTATCGGCAATGGCGAAGACTTCCGCTTCAATGTGACCTTGTAGCCAGGGCAGCTCCGTCAGTAATGGAGTAACACGGGTATTATGAGACTAGATGAACTGCATGATTAGTCAATACTTAAAGGGTCTGAGCAGTGGCTGCAGGGGGGTGGTACCCTGTGATACTAATTACCCCTGTCTTGTTATAAGCAAACCCTCAGGTTGACTTTTTAGCGAAACTATTCGCTGCCTGAGATTCCTACACAAAGCCTTGAAATGCCTTGCACACGCCTCTGGCCATGAGGGGTTACATTATTTATTTGCAGTGCAGGTGAGACCCTGCTCTGCCCAAGTCACATCAGTTTATCATGCAGCCACCTACAGGATGGAATCCCAACAGCAGACTAATGGTTGCATGGCAGCTTCTCCAAAGGGTCTATAATGAGTTGGGTAAGACACAATAAGACATTGATGTGTCTAAAGGAACAGTGTAAGTGCATAACTAACACATCAACAAGAACCATTCTGCACATCCCAATCTTGCAGAAGAGACTCCCTTAGGGTGTCAGGTGAGGAAATACGATGTTATAGAGACATAGGGGAGTAGAGTCATTCATGGAGGCACAGGTTAAAGACCCTGGTTTTTATGCTTTAGAAACACTTGGTTTATTGTGCAGGTGGCAAATAAAGCAAACATGAACCAGTTTGTAGAAAGTAGCTTTTGGGGAGCGCAGATTCACCATATGTGGAATAAATAATAATAATATAGTGTAGTAATTTCTACATGAATGACAACTAGGTGATCATAGAAATGGGGGCTCACACTTTCCCAATTGGGTATAAGCAGTGGGTATATCAGTGTGATCTGAGTTCTTCCCACTAGTAGAAGGCAACTGGTCTCAGCAGGATTTCCTCGGTGTGACAGAGAGGACACTCTTAGTGCAACATTGCATGTTCAAAATGTATATATTTAAACAATAAGAATTGCACATACATTTGCACTATGTGCATAGACACATAAAACTATAGATGCGTGGCTTGGGTGTACACAGTCAGCCCCTGCTGTTTGGAGTCGCGTCGCGTCACTTCCGGTTGCGATCGATCACGAATCTGGAATGGCAGGCACAGGGTGATGCTGGGGACACTCTTGGCTCACTGCAGTTCGACTCTACGCGTTTCGCTTGTCGCATAAGCTTCATCAGGAGGACAAGCGCGTAGAATCTGCGCTCCCCAAAAGCTACTTTCTACAATCAACGTCAGGAGAATTTGGATCTTCTCTTTATAGGGTTGAGCTGCGATGTTCACTTTATCTCATCACTAATATATAAAAGCACCTTAATAAGTTTAATTGTTAAAATATATATTTTTAATATTTCCCTATCACTTTATTGTCCTCTTAAAGGAGCGCCTCACTTTTTCTTTTGCACGAACCAGTTTGTGCCTGGAGAGGTGAAGACACCCAAACTATTATCTGATATCAGCAATGTCCCCCAGAAACCTATAAATGTGTAACTCATATAATGTTATCTTGTCCCCTGAGCATTTGCTGCCCTTTCTTTTCCTAGTGTTAAAAAAAAAAACCAAGATTTTCTTAAATCGCTAGTTTATGAGGTTACTCTGTTAACCGTTGGACTGCACTGGGCTCTGGGAAAAGCTTCATTTCAGCCTTCTATTTAAACTCATATCTCCTAAAAGAAGAGTAAGATGTAAGAAATAAAAACAGTTGGAAAATGCAAGAAGATTTCCTGAAGTGAGATTAGAAAGGTGATGACAGCAAACAGCTGTTTTTAAAAAAAAGTTTTACTAAGCCTTTATTTTAATTGCTTGTAGTATTTACATACAAGATCTGCAGAAACTAAAGCTCATTTGGGCCATACTCATACAATGCAGGAGTCCCAAGTGCAGGGGACATACTGTGCCACTTCCTGTAGCTCCCTAAGGACACCTGTTCTTGCCTTTTTCTGAGTAGCCTGGATTTAAAGAAGAGATATCCAGACAAGATTGTGCTGATAAAAATGTTCTTGTGAAAGAGCAAAACAAAACAGCAAGAGCAGAGCATTAAAACAGCCCTTTTGCTAACAGAAGTATTTTTAGACCACCCTGCAAGATTGTTCGCTAATGGCTCTTGTTACTGTCATTGTTTTTTGCCTTGGTGATAACACCGCTCACATCAGATTGCTGCTGAGGTCTGAAATAACTAGGTAATAATTCATAAATAAAGAACATGCACAGTTACTCAGACATCATTTACAATACGCATGTTATCTAGTTTCCAAAACTGCAGGCAGGAATACTTAACCCTTTCAGGTCTAGATTCTCTGCAGATGCCTGCAAAAAAAAATATTCAAAATAATATACTGCGTTATCTTCTGCATGAGCCACCAGGTCAGGGTTTTTGATAACAGTATTTTATTTGAATGCCATCCTGTCTTCCTTGTTTGTGCCTAATTCATAGAAAGATAAAGGAGGTTCGTTATCAGTCTTCTAGTAGCAGAATTATCAGTGAAAAATATTCCCATTGAAATGGAATTTTCTTCTTTGGTAGCCTTACACTGATTATTTTCACTAGTCTTGTCCCATTTTGGGCAGCCAGGAGACTCTGATAAATGTCCCTATGCGTTTCATACCTCTCCTGATGTGAAATGCGTAGGGTTTGTTTTGTTGACGTCGCTTGTTCCTGAGAAGCTGTTCTCTCTGGCTCACTTTCCGCGTCCAGTTTTCAAAGTCCCAATTGTTCCGTTCCCGGTGGATATTTCTTTTTTCATTGTTCAATTAATATTGAATAGTTTCTGTACCTTGGTGTGCTGTGTCTTCCTTTTGTTCCAGTTGGAGATTGAGCTGTTCAGTGGGGCCTCAGATTGCCCCCTCTGTTTCATTCTTGTCCAGAGGAGCTGCAAGAGCTTTTAGTTAACTCTGTCATTTCGATTGAGTGTTTTGTGCAGTGGGCCCTGTTTCATTGACCTCAATTGCAGAGTCAGATATTTAAGTATTTTGTGTTGTTGCCTCTGGTGGCTCAAGTCTTTGCTGCTCCCTCCGGCGGGGGCCAGAGGAACATTCAACCAGGTTTCATTGCGAAACATTTGCCTACAAATTAAGTCAGCCCCTGGAGCATGAACAGTTGCAATTAGGAATGTAATGAGAAATACATCTTCCTGCGTGTCATGTCTTAAACAAGCAGTTCATTCCTACCGAATTAAAATTGTCTGTGGAAGAATTTATGAGGAAATGTATTTCTGCAACAGGTCACAGCCGCACCTACAGCAGAAAGAAAGGAACATTCTGTCCATCCTCGGAGTACACACGTTCTCTTACTGGGTTGTACAGGAGGGTACAGCATTTTCTGGGGGAAGGAAGGAAAAATAAAGGTTATGCACTCTCCACCCCTTTCTTTAGAGAAGCAGGCAACATGTTGTTAATAATGCCTTAACTGCTGTTCACTTGAATGGAAGGGGTGCATCATTAACTGTGCATTAACCGCCACCTCGCCCTATTCTATAGGAGTCAATGTTAGCGTCGTTACAAAACTGGTTTTATGCACAAAAATACAGGAAATATAAGTGTACCGACACTCTGACTATACAGAGGACAGGGGGCAAAAAAGAGAGATCTGTTTTTAAGTTACAAGTTCAGATCGCCGGTTTAGGGGTCAGAGGGGAGGAGGGGAGAGCCTAAAGTTATATTCACTGAAAACAGAAACAATGCACAAAGACGAGGCTAAAAACTCACAGAAAGGTGAAAATCTGAAACAAAATCAACTAAAAAAACAACCTGAATTGTTATGTTTCTCTTTCTAAAATCTCATACATCAGATACTAAATCCATGAGTTTATCTGCAAGGCTTTCACAGGTCACAAATCCGGCTTCCTTCACCCCATTGTCACGTGTCATACTGCACAGCGGTTAAGATTGCAGACCAGGATTCTGGGTAGTAACATGTAAATGAGCACCCAGTAGGTATCACTTTATCTTTCAATCTACTTTTGGGGGGGGGGGGGGGATTCTCCAGGGCTTGTGCCTGATGCATTATTACTATTTTGGTCTGGGAAGTGCAGAATCAGCAGCCCCAATCAGGGACAGCCCCTTTGGACTCATCGGTCTGAGCTTGGCCACTGGTTCTGCATTGTGAAGCTGGCTGCGGTTACAAACAGGTACATCCTGGAAATACTTTCACCTCACTTTGGGATGCTACTCACCTTGCTAGTGTCTTTGACCATGTTTTGCAGCCGAAGTATCTGGGCAGTTATCTTCACAGTAAATGACTGTATTATTCCCAAAAGGGAATGGCACTCACATTCACTACACTTCCCCACCCCCTTTCCCCCCCTCCCCCAGCTCTCTCTGACCTGCTTCTCTGCTGGAGGCAACCATCCCAAAATGCTATGAACTGAAAACATGAAGCATAAAGAAGACATTAAAATACATCTGAATTTTCATTAACATCTTTCACATTGTGGAAAAACATTCGGAATTTGCATGTGAAAAGGTAATTATGTTAAGTGTGCAAAATATCTGCTGATTATTAATACAGCATAAAGTGACATTTTAAGCAGAGCAGTGTGATGTGTCAAAGATACTGGAGAGCTGGGATTATCAGCCAACCATATGAAACGACTCATTGCAATTCAGCTGCTATTAACTTGCATTATGCATACACTGAATTATTATTGAACTGCAACAAGTGCTGGGTGAACAATGAAGATTTGATTAATGAGCACAGTGTCTTCATACATTAAAGAAGAGTCAAGTCTGTTGTCAGCGGTTTAGTTCACATACTGTAAGTACTCAAACTCTGAACTGCCTTGTAAAAAGACAACTTGTCCTCTTTCCCCATGAAAGCTGCAATACATCTAACAGTACCAGATATGTGTTGCCATGATTCCTACCCAGCAGTGGCTGCATGGGTGTCTGGGAAGTATACATGGCACTACACCTTGGCCTTGAAATATACAATGGGGTAAATGTAACATGAATTGTAATAGTATTTAAATCTTAGTTCTATTTTAGAAGTCAGCACTCTGTATTGTACATAACATGTATGTTTTCCTGCCTGTAGTAGTGCAAATCTATCCTACAGTTCACATCCCCTTTGAGATGCACTGCAGCATATGTTGGTCCTTTCTGATGCCAGATGATACATAATTACATAGTAGATGAGGTTGAAAAAAGACATACATCCATCAAGTTCAACCTATGCTACATTTAGACTACAGATACTTTATGCCAGATAATGACATTGCTAATAACTTCCAACAAATCAGGGGAGCTCGTCTCGTAGTTATGAAATAAAGAAACACTACATAGTGTAATACTGTTGTGAATAAATTTGTGCAAACAAAGCTCAAAAATGACTACTCACAATAGAGCAGTCAAATTCAGGCAGTCATCCAACTAAGGGGTGGATGTTTTCCCTGTGTTATACAGCAGCACCAGCCCCCAACCCAAGGGAAAAAAAAAAAAGAGACCTATTAGTGCAGATGGTATTTAGTATTAAAAGGGGATTCAAAAAATGCAGGCTTACACTTCATATGATCGAGGTAGGCAGTATGATATTATAGGTAGTGGGTGCTCATCTGGTCGCGATCCTTTTGAGTTCCTCACTATCCTCTGCTCCACGCCAATACTCCGGTCCACGCCAGCACGTCCGTTGCGTCACTTCCGGTTGTTCAGCGAACTTCGGGATCTGATGGCAGGGGTGGACCTCAGTTTTCTTCCTCTTTGGTATGGGCTGAAACACTCTACATGTTTCGCCGTTGGTGACAAACAACAAAGTAAAAACTGAGGTCCACCCCTGCCATCAGATCCCGAAGTTCGCTGAACAACCGGAAGTGACGCAACGGGAGTGCCTGGCGTGGACGCGAGAGTATTGCGGTGGAGCAGAGGATAGTGAGGAACTCAAAAGGATCGCGACCAGATGAGCACCCACTACCTATAATATCAGGGTGGGTAAGGGAAACTCCCTTAATTGGGTGCTCTAAAACAGTCCAGTGCAGTCATTCAAGAACGCATGTCTTTGCTTTTAAACACTTGGCACAGGGTATTCATCATCCTGCAATGGGTCTGGAGTCGTCTCATCTGCCCTTTACAGCGTTCTCCGTCTTGGGGTGATGGGTGAATAAGTCCCTTGTTGAGAAAACCCCACAGCACACAGCTCACAGGATGATAGGGAAGCCGCAGGAATCAGCGTCCATAGGTCAGTACACCGTTTGCCGCCACTCCTCGTCGGGCGCTCGGCGATGACGTCACGAGTCGCTCCTCGACTTCCGCAATGCTTCTCTTGGAACGCACGGCGTGCGTGTCAATCCGATGATACTCAGCAGCGGGGAGGGATGTAGCGCTAGGCAGGCGGCTTGTAAACAGTGCTCTAAACCACACAGGATTGGGGGGAAAGAGCATAGACACCTCTCTTCCAACGCGTTTCGTAACACTAGGTTACTTCTTCAGGGAATGTATGCATAATGAAGGGGCAGGTACATATATATACTAAGCTTCACCCAATCACAGATGCGGTGTCTAATTGCTACATCATTAATTACAGGTGTAGCAAAATGCTCTTGATTTGTAATACTTTGTCTCACAGAACTTGTTTAACAATCAGTATATAAAAAGCATAATTTTTTTTAATCTAAAACAGATTCTTATCAAAAACATATTCGGCGCATGAAAGGTAGAACTTCTGGAAAATGAAGTTCTACCTTTCATGCGCCGAATATGTTTTTAAAGTTACATTTTATACTTTAATACACTATGTGCGTTGTGCGCCCTGTTCTTTTTTCTTTTGTCTAGTTCCTGGGGTGTTGAGCCACCCCCAAGAAAGGCTGCAGACCCACGTTTAGTGTCAGATCTACATTTAAGGTCCACAATATTGTTTCTAAAATCACGGTGCACTGTTCACGAATTATTTGTTGTTTACTAGTTATTAGCTGCGCACTATCACCTATTTCTACTATTCATCATCCTCACTGATATCATACTGCCTACCTCGATCATATGAAGTGTAAGCCTGCATTTTTTGAATCCCCTTTTAATACTAAATACCATCTTCACTATATGGTCTCTTTTCTTCTACACAGGGAACATCCACCCCTTAAGTTGGATGACTGCCTGAATTTGACTGCTCTATTGTGAGTAGTCATTTTTTTGCCCACTCCTCCTCTCCCCCGGCCCTCCCCAGCCTCCTACCCCCCCCCTCATCCGCGGATCTGAGCATCCAGCCCCCATCCTCCTCCCCCTCCCCCTTCCTACCACCCACTCCCATCCCCCTCCTCCACCCACTCCCCCCCTCCTCCACCCACTCGCCCCCCCTCCCCAACCACCTCCCCCCCCTCTCCCCACCCACTCCCCCCACTCCCCATCTCCTCCTCCACCAATCCCCCCCTTCCCTCCTCCACCCAATCACTCCCCCCCACTCCTCAACCCAATCCCCCCCACTCTCCTCCACCCCCAATCTCCCCCCATCCTCACCCAATCCCCCCCACTCCTCCACCCCATCCCCCATTCGACCACTGACACCGAAGAGTGTCAGAGTGTGGTGATAAAAATATAAAATGTGACTATTACCCAGTCCTGGGTAACCCAACCCAGGAATTAGTCTGGACTGGACTGATTGACCAGAACAAGTCAGGTGGGCGGTGGCTTGTCTCTGCTTGATCTATTCCACGATCCTAACCATGCCAATAATATACATTTGTATATATACTGACATTGTAATCTAATATTTAATTTATTATTCTATTTATTTGCATGTCTCTCCTCCTCCTGGCCATCTCCCACCCCTCCCCCGTCCTTCTCTGTCCGCGCATTTGCTCCAACAGTGAGGCATGGAATAGAGACCAGGGGCAATGGGAAGAAGCAGGAGCGCAGCATGTGATAGAGAGCCAGGTAGGGAGAGAGGATACCAAGCATTATAGATAGACCATGGCTGAGAACAGGAGAATAGAACCAGGGCAGGGAGAGAGACCAGGTCAGGAAAGAGAGACCAGGCCAGGGAGAAGTGAGAGACCAGGTCAGGAGAGTGTAGAGGACCAGTCAATTGCGGAGAGTGTAGATACCAGGGCAGGGAGAGACCAGGCTGGAATGAGAGACCAGGGCATGGAGAGAAGACCAGTGCAGGAGAGTGACCAGGGTAGGGAAAGAGACCAGGGCAGGGTAGAGACAATGGCAAGGAGAGAGACCAAGTGAATGGGAGAGACCAGGGCAGGGAGAGAGAGACCGGGGCAGGATCAGAGACCAGGGGCAGGAGAATGATGCTAGGGAAGGGAGAGAGACCAGGGAAGGATAGAGAAGGCATGAGGAGCCAGTGCGGAGAGAGCCAGGGCAGAAGCCAGGCGAGAGAGGCAGGCAGGGAGAGGCCAGGCAGGGAGAGATCCAGGGCAGGGAGAGGGGAACCAGGGCAGGGAGAGGGACCAGGTGCAGGGAGAGAGACCATGGGCAGGGAGAGGGACAGGTCAGGAGAGACCATGGCGAGGGAGAGATGACCAGGGCAGTGGATAGAGACCAGGGCAGGGAGTAGAGCAGACCAGAGTAGGGAGAAAGAGAGCCAGGGCAGGAAGAATACCCAGGGTAGGAAGAGAGAACCAGGTGCAGGAGAGAGACCAGTAGTGAGAGAGACCATGGCAGGAGAGTGAGAGACCAGGGCAGGGAGATTGAGAATCCCAGGGCATGGAGAGAGACCATGAGCATGGGAGAGTGACAAGGGTAGGAAAGGACCAGGGCAGGGAGAGACAAGGGCAGGGAAGAGAACAGAGGCCGGGAGAGAGACCAGGGATGGAGAGAGACCAGGGAAGGGAAGAGACCAGGGCAGGGAGAAGACCAAGGAAGGGAGATAACCAGAATTGCAGATACCATGGCATGAGAGAGAACCAGGCAGGGAAGATACCAGGTCATGGAGAGAGACCACAGGCAGTAGAGACCAGTGCAGGAGATAGCCCAGGACAGGGAGAGACCAGGGCAGGAGACAGACCAGGGGGGCAGGGAGAGAGTACCAGGGAGGAGAGAACCAGAGGGAGTGAGACCAGGAGGAGAGACCAGGGCAGGAAGACCAGGTGCAGGCAGGAGAACCAGTAGGGAGAGAGGACCATAGGAGAGAACCATGCAGAGAAGCCCAGGGCTGATAGAGACCGGACCTGGAAGAGACCAGGGCATGGAGAGAGAGAGAGACCAGGGCAGGGCGAGACCAGTGCAGGGTGAGAGAGCTATATTAATGGAAAGGGAATGTTAATCATCGTGAACCTGATCAGGAAACCATACAATTTTTTGTCCCAATTTCGCCCTCTGGCCCAGTAAAAGATTTGGACCTTGGGCAAAACTCTTGAATTCCCAAAGTTCCGGTCTTGCGATTAGGACCCACTCATCTCTTGTTAGATGGAGAATACAATGACTGCCCTGTACCTGCTGTGGTTTTCTCTTGCTGCTCGAGTACTCCAATGATTTGCAGTGCTCTCATTGGTTCATTAACTTCTCCAATGAATACGGAGATGGACAAAGAGATAAAAGCGATCAAAGATCCAATGTCTATACTTAGATCGGTGCGTCTACAGGTTTGCATTGTAATCACAGATAGAGGATAATCAGTTGCGAGACCCAGAGTAACGAGAATAAAAAAGGCCGGGTTATAGGAAATATGACCGAAGGTGGAAGCGATACCTTTATTTATTGCTTAACTAATGTTAAAAAGAGTGCAAGCTTCAGACCACTACGTGCCCTCTTTTCATGTTACCATTTTAACCAGTAAAAACATCTACAAACAAATTAACAATATGTCTAGAGTCACTTGCTGCCATTGTTTACTAGCATGGAGTACCAGCTCCCATTGTTACTAGCATGCAGTACCCACTGCCATTGTTCTACAGCAGTCCACCCCATTGTTCTAGCATGCAGTACCCAGCTCCCATTGTTACTATGCATCGCATTAACCAGCTCCCATTGTTACTAGCATCAGTACCAGCTCCCATTGTTACTAGCATGCAGTACCAGCTCCCATTGTTACACTAGCATGCAGTACCAGCTCCCATTGTTTACTAGCATGCAGTACCAGCTGCCATTGTTCAGTATGCAGTACCACTTGCCATTGTTCTAGCAGCAGTAAACCAGCTCTCCCATTGTTACTAGCATGCAGTACCAGCTGCCATTGTTTTACTATACATGCATTACCAGCGCCCATTGTTACTACAGCATCCAGCTCCATTGTTCTACAGCAGTACCAGCTGCCATTGTTACTAGCATGCATACCAGCTCTCAGTGCTTTACTGCACTTTATAGTAATGCCCTCACTTACTTCTACTTCTGCGTCCTAAGCCTCCAACATACCACTTAATTGTAAGCTCTTCGGAACAGGGCCGTCCCTTAGTCGATATGGTGTATTGACCTGTCGCACATACTCCAATTAATTAGTATATTTTACCTTTTGGTGTAAATTTTGTACAGCGTCGCGTAAACTGTGGCACTGTATAAACACATGATACAACATACGTATATTAGAAGAAGTTTATGTATTGTGAGAAGACCTTAGGGCTTCTTCTGTACCCGCCAAAGGGATTGACGGTAATATGTGATTTTCCCATGAAAACACCCCCTTAGCTGCGTTGTATATGAAGTGAAATAGTGCACCGCAGTCTATAAAATGCTTGATGCAGAGTAGCAGAGAAAGCCACTGAGTTAATACAATGAGCGAAAACGCAAAGGAGGAGGGGTTGGTTATTACAAATACAATACAAAGATTGTATACATATTATTATCCCTGTTGCATTGTCCTGGGACAAAACTAAAAAGCATTTGTCTTATTTTTTTGTCCCTTACAAATGCAGAAAGTGGTTGAACTTTAAAAACAAAAAGAGAAGGGCAATTAGCACACCTCCAAGCTATGTAATTAGTATAGAGGGGCAGAATAATAGGTGAGATGTGTAATACAAAACATCACCACACAACACAAGGATTCATCTCAGAGATTTTTTCTTCCAGGACACATTGATAACAAGGCAGCTCTTTATTATGCTAACGGGAGATTTGTTTTTAACCAGGAAGAGTCCTTAAAGCTGCAGTTCAAGCATATCCTGCATGTGTGTTTTTTTTAAAATTTATTTATTTATTTGTAACCCTTCTATGGTACCCCCACCTGACATGAGATTGGGGGGTATACTCCTTCTGGTCACTCTGATGGTCTGGGTGCTGTGACCTGCTGCTGTAAACAGGAGGGCTGAGTGCTCCGCGGTGTTGTGGGGAGAGCCCAGGACAGGGACAGAGGTGTGGGACAGTTACCTTGTTCTCTCAGTTGCACACAGTGCCGCCAGCCAGCAGGGATCCCCTGGGGTCTCCAGAGGATAGAGACCCCCACTGACACTCCATTCTCCATACACGGAACAGGGACACAACACAAGCTTCTTTTCTTGTATCTTTATTCAGCATGGTTGTCGCAGACGCATGCAGCATATCAAAATCACAATCATGGTGTACATCTCTGCCTCTCGCGCTATGGCATCTTGAATTCCCCTCCCTCCTCACCCAGGTGGGGCAAGAGGTGAGACATCTTCTTTGGCTTCTTATCTCTCTCAGCTCCTCTCTGACGACTCACTGATCACTACACTGAATTTGGAATATTCTCAATTTGAATATCCTCAGGGAGTGTCTCTACATTTGAATCATTCAACTCAAAGCTGGATACCGATTGGCTCACACACCACATCAGGGGTTTTCCCAACCCATATCCACCCTTTGATTAAGGCCTCGTTCAGGTGCAGGCTTCCGAGGGAGGGCGTGCTGCCGTCGACTGCCCGTGGGAAGCCAAAGTATTCAAATTGAATACTGGTTTGTCAGGGTAGCAGCTGCCCTGTCTCCGAAGCC
This sequence comes from Ascaphus truei, assembly GCA_036426205.1. Lineage (NCBI taxonomy): Eukaryota > Metazoa > Chordata > Amphibia > Anura > Ascaphidae > Ascaphus > Ascaphus truei. Next base: position 3,486,138 of record CM071587.1, read on the forward strand.
AGGAGTTGACGCTGGCTACAGTTTCAATAAACAAAAAAATCGTTTTTTGAAGCTGCAGCAGCGTACAAGGGACCTCGGCAGCCCAATGAAATCATTCTTGAATGAATTTCATGACTGCAACTTGGATCCCTAAGCTGCCTGTCTGTAGCCCCGTCCCCGCCCCCTCCTCAACTCCTGAAAACGTCTGCTGGAGAGAACACACATCCCCAGCAGACGCCCGCCCTCCCTCCTGAACGCCCTCCCTCCACTCCTGCCTCTGGCACCACCCTGAACAGGCCTAAACACATTCAAATGTTGCTTAGGCCCCGCCCCTGAATATTGCTATATACCTCAAGCTGACAAAGCAACAGACCATCTGAGGAATGTACCTTTCCACTGCCCTGTTCTAACAGGACTACAGAGGAACGGCCCAAAAATACATAGCTGCCGAAGGCCAGGCTATATATTATAAATGTTTTACTCAGAGGTAATACATTGAGAGTTACCTCTCGTTTTCAAGTATGTCCTTGGGCAATAGTTAATTGACAATAATACATGGTTACAAATACAGTTACATAATAACAGGGTATACATTATATACAAACATTGCATGCACAGTTGAGAAAGTATATTATAGGCGTATGTAACAGTTACAGATTAAAATGTGAGACAGCCTTATTTTGAAAGACTTAACTGGTGGGATGTGGAGGTCTCTGGTAGGTTGTTCTCAGTTTTGGGGGTGCTCGTACGATAGTGAGGAACGGTCATATCACGTTTTGAGCCTTGGACCATGAACAGTCTTTTGTGAGTCAGATCTCATATGATATGTGCTGCATGTGGTAGGGGTGAGGAGCTTGTTCAGATAGCTGGTAGCTTGCCCAAAAGTATTTGAAGGCAAGACAGGAAAGGTGAACTTTGCGCCCTAGACTCGAGTGATGTACGCAATCTATTTCTTGAGCATTTCGCAGTGATGTGTGTTGAGTTGCCTTGGAGAACGAAACGACAAATGGAATGTAGAGGGTGTCAATTTTGCCAAGGTGGGTTTGGGGTGGCCGAGCCATATACTATGTCCTCCATAGTCGATAATTGGCATTAGCATCTGCGTGCAATACGCTTTCTGACCAGCATGCTTAGGGAGGATTTGTTCCTGTAAAGTACAGTACACCTAGTTTGGCATAGGCTTTTGGATGTCAGGTGTAATCAATGTGGCATTGCCGAATGTTAAGTGGGAGTCAAACCATATGCCCAGATATTTAAAACTGTAGACAGGTTAGGGTGGTGTTATCGTTGGTTCTGATCTGGAGCTCAGTCACTGGAAGCTTTAAAAAAAATGTTTAATAAATCATTTCTGTAGTAAGAAAAAATACTTTAGCATTTTCTGTTTAAAAAACAACTTTGAAAGACCAATTTTTCTTGTATTCTCTATTTTATAACAAGCATGTTTGTTCCTATAGCACACATTTACATTCCCCAATTAAAGATGTCGGCAAACGTCGCCGATCAATAGACGGAAGAACAATAACTGACAGGCGCTCTGCAGTTCTTTAAATTTAGTAGAGATTGCCCACCATGAAACTATTGAAGTAAAAAAAAACAAAAAAAAAAAACTAAAAAAAAACGGAGTTTGAACGCGCTTTAAAGAAAGAGAGAAAGATGGAAAGTGGGACAGAATGGGAAACAATGGCAGGATTTTGTAATACTATAACTGGGGGGGGACCCCACAAAGTTCTTTTAGGCTTTAATAAAGCGCTTCATGCTTTCCGCAGGGATTCTTTCCTTTCCTCCCTCGTGGAATTCCATAGATATATGCTGTTTAAATTAAAAGGCTTTTGACCATAATAAAACAAACAGCGAATTTGCTCTCTTGGACATGTATTAATGTGTGCCTTACATGGATAAGGGTACAGGGCGTGGTCTTGTTACCAAACTCGAAGTTATTTCTAATGAAATTTGGTAAGTAAAGCCATTATACGTTGGGATGTTTGGAAATGTATTGCATTATAAGTTTTCTTGGTTAGCTCTTATACTGATATTAATACATATACAAGTATAAGGAGAAGAAAAGAGGATGTACATTTGTTTTTTTTAGGAGTGATTTTAATTTCTGTGTTTTTCCTCCCAAAATGTGGAAATTCTATTTGATCATAAAAGAGATAACATAAAGAATTTTGGCAACTCATTACACGTATACTATAAACCTAGCAGCTACTACAGCAGGGGTGCGGCAAATTGGGGGCGCGAGATTTTTAGGGCGGGGCATGGCAGTTAAAGATGTCCTGCGCTCTTTCCCCAAGGCATTTAAACTTAATTGCCGGGGGATCGCGCAATGCTCTGTAACTCAACTGACCGAGATTCGGTCGTCGGGCTTGGGGGAGCGTTGCCATGGAACGTGGTGTCAAATGACGCCGTGGGGTCATTGATGGGACGTCACATGACCTCGCCGCGTCATTTCACGCCCGTTGCCATGGCACATGGCGTCCTCTGTGATGTGACGTCACATGACCCCCCGATGTCATTTTGATGCCGCATTGAAGGTAAGGGGGTGGAGGGGGCGTGAGCACTGGGGAGAGCAGGCAGGGGGCCGCAGCAACAAAAGTTGACAACCCCTGTACTACGCAAAGATAATATATAATGATTCCCATGGTAAATGAGACTTGTAACAGCCCATAACATCCCACCATTAACCTTAATGGGTTCAGCTGTCATATGGACCATACTCCAACTAATGAGTCATACTCCGTCCCACAGTGAGCAGCCCACTTCATCTTTTTGTTTCACAACATTGTCCCTCGTTCCATGTAGATTGTAAGCTCTCACTAGCGGTCAAAGACATTTGTTTCGCAATCTCCGCCGTGTTTAGCCACCCTTACCTGGCTGCTGGGACATCCCCCCTCCACCATCGGCTTTCGCCACCCACGGTAAACCTCTAACCTTACCCCTCACCCTAAAAAACCCTCATCTTAACCATAATCCTAATGCTACCTCCCCAACCCTAAAACCTTACCCCTTACCTAAATCCAATGTGCTAAACCCTTACCCTAATTCCCCACCCTAAAAACCTTAATCCTTCCCTTACCCTAATTCCCTTCCCTACCCACCTAAAAACTTAAACCCCTTACCCTAATTCCTACCCTAAAAACCTTAACCCCTTACCTATTCCTTACCCAAACCTTAACCACTTACCCAATCCATATGCTAACCCCTTACCCTAATTCCCCACCCTAAAAAACTTCACACCTCCTACCCTAATTCCCTACCCTAAACACCTTAAACCCTTTACCCTAATTCCCCTACCTAAACCTTCACACCCTTACCCTATAACCCCCAGCCTACCCTTTCACCTAATGCTAAAACCACTTAAATAAAATTGACTGTATTGGAGAGCGGGCATGGCTGAGTGTCCAGCGGCGGAGCGCTGTTGTGACGGACCCTCTGGTGCCAAAACACCCCGGGGTGAGTTGGTCGCGGCAGATGGCCGCGGTGAAATGTCCGACTCGGCTCTGAGCAGGGTCCTCATACCTCTTTGTACCTCTGTCCGGTCCCCTTATTTTATGTATCTCTGTTTCCGTGATTATGAAATCTCTGTACTCCTTTTGTACACGCTGCGGAATATGTTGGCGATACAATAACCGATAATAATAATAAATGAGCATGTTGGGGGGGGAGGTTCTTCGTGGGTTGTTCCTCTCATTGACGAGATGTGTGCAGTTTTATTATTAGAAATATACTGTGGATTCTTGTTCTCCAGTCTTATCGGCATGGCGAAGACCGTCCGCTTCAATGTGACCTGTAGCCATGGCAGCTCCGTCATAATGGAGTAACACGGGTATTATGAGACTAGATGGACTGCATGATTAGTCCATACTTAAAGGGTCTGAGCATTGGCTGCGGGGGTGTACCTCTGTGATACTACATTACCCCTGTCTTGTTATAAGCAACCCTCAGGTTGACTTTTTAGCGAACATTCGCTGCCTGAGATTCCTACACAAAGCCTTGAAATGCCTTGTGCACACGCCTCTGGCCATGAGGGGTTACATTATTATTTGCAGTGTCAGGTGAGACCCTGCTCTGCCCAAGTCACATCAGTTTATCAGCAGCCACCTACAGGATGAATCCCAACAGCAGACTATGGTTGCATGCGCTTCTCTTCTCCAAAGGGTCCTATAATGAGTTTGGGTAAGACACAATAAGACATTGATTGTCATAAAGGAACAGTGGTAAGTGCAAACTAACACATCAACAAGAACCATTCTGCACATCCCAATCTTGCCGAAGAGACTCCCTGGGTGTCAGGTGAGGAAATACGATTTTATAGAGACATAGGGGAGTAGAGTCATTCATTGGGCACAGGTTAAAGACCCTGGTTTTTTATGCTTTAGAAACACTTGGTTTATTGTGACAGGTGGCAAATAAAGCAAACCTGAACCAGTTTGTAGAAAGTAGCTTTTGGGGAGCGCAGATTCACCATTGGGAATAAATACTAATAATATAGTGTAGTGAATTTCTACATGCATGAAACTAGGTGATCATAGAACTGGGGGCTCACACTTTCCCAATTGGGTATAATCGTGGGTATATCAGTGTGATCTGAGTTCTTCCCCCTAGTAGAAGGCAACTGGTCTCAGCCGATTTTCCTCGTTGTGACAGAGAGGACACTCTTAGTGCAACATTGCACTGTCAAAATGTATATATTTTAAACAATAAGAATTGCACATACATTTGCACTATGTCAGACCACATAAAACTATAGATGCGTGGCTTGGTGTACACAGTCACCCCTGCTGTTTGGAGTCGCGTCGCGTCACTTCCGGTTGCGATCGATCACGAATCTGGAATGGCAGGACACAGGGTGATGCTGGGGGACACTCTTGGCTCACTGCAGTTCGACTCTACGCGTTTCGCTGTCGCATAAGCTTCATCAGGAGGAAAAGCGCGTAGAATCTTGCGCTCCCCAACCAAAGCTACTTTCTACAATCAACGTCAGGAGAATTTGGATCTTCTCTTTATAGGGTTGAAGCTGCGATGTTCACTTTTATCTCATCACTAATATATAAATCACCTTAAATAAGTTTAATTGTTAAAATATATATTTTAATATATTCCCTATCACTTTATTGTCCCTTTAAAGGACGCCTCACTTTTTCTTTTGGCACGACCAGTTTGTGCCTGGAGATGGTGAAGACACCCAAACTATTATCTGATATCAGCAATGTCCCCCAAAACCTATAATGTGTAACTCATGTATGTTTCTTGTCCCCTAGCATTTGCTGCCCTTTCTTTTCCTAGTGTTAAAAAAAAAACCAAGATTTTCTTACATCGCTAGTTTTATGAGGTACTCTGTTTAACTCGTTGGACTGCACTGGGCTCTGGGAAAGCTCATTTCAGCCTTCTATTTAACTCATATCTCCTAAAAGAGAGTAAGATGTAAGAAATAAAACAGTTGGAAATGCAAGAAATTTCCTGAGTGAGATTAGAAAGGTGATGACAGCAAACACGTTTTTTTAAAAAAAAGTTTTACTAAGCCTTTATTTTTAATTGCTTTTAGTATTTACATACAAGATCTGCAGAACAAAGTCATTTGGGCCATACTCATACAATGCAGGAGTCCCAAGTGCAGGGGACATACTGTGCCACTTCCTGTAGCCCCTAAGGACACCTGTTTCTTCTTGCCTTGTTTCTGAGTAGCCTGGATTTAAAGAAGAGATATCCAGACAAATTGTGCTGATAAAAATGTTTCTTGTGAAGAGCAAGCAAACAAAACATCAGAAGAACAGAGCATTAAAACCGCCCTTTTTGCTAACGAAGTATTTTTAGACCACCCCTGCAAGATTGTTCGTAATGGCTCTTTTTCCTGGTCATGTTTTTTGCCTTGGTGATAAAACACCGCTCACATCAATTGCTGCTGAGGTCTGAAATAACTAGGTAATAATTCCTCAAATAAAGAACCGCAACATTTACTCCAGACTCATTTACAATACGCATGTTTATCTAGTTTTCAAACCTGCAGTGCAGGATACTTAACCCTTTCAGGTCTAGATTCTCTGCAGATGCCTGCAAAAAAAATATTCAAAATAATATACTGCGTTATCTCTGCATGAGCCACCAGGTCAGGTTTTTGATAACAGTATTTTATTTGAATGCCATCGTGTCTTCCTTGTTTGTGCCTATTCATAGAAAGATAAAAGGAGTTCGTTATCAGTCTCTAGTAGCAGAAGTATCAGTGAAAAATATTCCATTGAAAGTGGAATTTTCTCTTTGGTAGCCTTACACTGATTATTTCACTAGTCTGTCCCATTTTGGGCAGCCAGTACTCTGATAATTCCCTATGGGTTTCATACCTCTCCTAGTGAAATGCGTAGGTGTTTGTTTTGTTGGACGTCGCTTGTTCCGATAGAAGCTGTTCTCTCTGGCTCACTTTCCGCGTCCAGTTTTCAAAGTCCCAATTGTTCCTTTCCCGGTGGATATTTCTTTTTTTCATTGTTCAACTTAAATTGATAGTTTTCTGTACCTTGGGTGTGCTGTGTCTTCCTTTTGTTCCAGTGGTGGAGATTGGCTGTTCAGTGGGCCTCAGTTGCCCCTCTGTTTCTTCTTGTCCAGAGGAGCTGCAAGAGCTTTAGTTAACTCTGTCATTTCGATTGATGTTTTGTGCAGTTGGGCCCTGTTTCATTGACCTCAATTGCAGAGTCAGATATTTAATAGATTTTGTGTGTTTGCCTCTGGTGGCTCAAGTCTTTGCTGCTCCCTCCGCGGGGGCCAGAGGAACATCAACCAGGTTTCCATTGCGAAACATTTGCCTACAAATTAAGTCAGCCCCTGGAGCATGAACATTTGCAATTAGGAATGTAATGAAAATACATCTTCCTGCGTGTCATGTCTTAACAAGCAGTTCATTCCTACCGAATTAAAATTGTCTGTGGAAGAATTTATTGAGGAAATGTATTTCTGCAACAGGTCACAGCCGCACTACAGCAGAAAGAAAGGGAACATTCTGTCCATCCTCGGCAGTACACACGTTCTCTACTGGGTTGTACAGGGAGGTACAGCATTTTCTGGGAAGGAGGAAAAATAAGTATATGCACCTCCACCCCTTTCTTTAGAGAAGCAGGCAACATGTTGTTAATAATGCCTTAACTGCTGTTCACTTGAATGGAAGGGGTGCATCATTACTGTGCATTAACCGCCACCATCAGCCTATTCTATAGGAGTCAAGTGTAGCGTCGTACAAAACTGGTTTTATGCCACAAAATACAGGAAATATAAAGTGTACCGACACTCTGACTATACAGAGGACAGGGGGCAAAAAGAGAGATGCTGTTTTTTAAGTACAAGTTCAGATCGCCGTTTAGGGTCAGAGGGGAGAGGGAGAGCCTAAGTTATATTCACTGAAAACAAGAAACAAGCACAAAACGAGGCTAAAAACTCACAGAAGGTGAAAATCTGAAACAAAATCAACTAAAAACAAACTGAATTGTTATGTTTCTCTTTCTAAATCTCATCATAATAAGATACTAAATCCATGAGTTTATCTGCAAGCTTTCACAGGTCACAAATCCGGCTTCCTTCACCTCACCATTGTCACGTGTCATACTGCACAGCGGTTAAGATTGCAGACCAGGATTCTGTAGTAACATTAAATGAGCACCCAGTAGGTATCACTTTATCTTTCAATCTACTTTTGGGGGGGGGGTGGATTCTCCAGGGTTGTGCCTGATGCTTATTACTATTTTGGTCTGGGAAGTGCAGATCAGCAGCCCCAATCAGGGACAGCCCCTTTGGACTCATCGGTCTGAGCTTGGCCACTGGTTCTGCATTGTGAAGCTGGCTGCGGTTACAAACAGGTACATCCTGAAATACTTTCACCTCACTTTTGGTGCTACTCACCTTGCTAGTGTCTTTGACCATGTTTTGCAGCCGAAGTATCTGGCAGTTATCTTCACAGTAAATGACTGTATTATTCCCAAAAGGGAATGGCACTCACATTCACTACACTTCCCCACCCCCGTTCCCCCCCTCCCCCAGCTCTCTCTGACCTGCTTCTCTGCTGGAGGCAACCATCCCAAAATGCTATGAACTGAAAACATGAAGCATAAAGAAGACATTAAAATACATCTGAATTTTATTAACATCTTTACAATTGTGGAAAAACATCGGAATTTGCATGTGAAAAGGTAATTATGTTAAGTGTGCAAAATATCTGCTGATTATTAATACAGCATAAAGTGACATTTTAAAGCAGAGCATGTGATGTGTCCAAGATACTGGAGACTGGGATTATCAGCCAACCATATGAAACGACTCATTGCAATTCAGCTGCTATTAACTTGCATTATGCATACATCGAATTATTATTGAACTGCAAACAGTGCTGGGTGAACATGAAGATTTGATTAATGAGCACAGTGTCTTCATACATTAAGAGAGTCAGTCTGTTGTCAGCGGTTTAGTTCACATACTGTAAGTACTCAAACTCTGAACTGCCTTGTAAAAAGACAACTGTCCTCTTTCCCCGGAAAGCTGCATACATCTAAGTACACAGTATGTGTTGCCATGATTCCTACCCAGCAGTGGCTGCATGGGTGTCTGGGAATGTAACATGGCACTCACTTGGCCTGAATATACAATGGGGTAAATGTAACATGAATTGTAATAGTATTTAAATCTTAGTTCTATTTTAGAAGTCAGCACCTGTATGTACATAACATGTATTTTTCTGCCTGTAGTAGTTCAAAATCTATCCTACGTTCACATCCCCTTTTGAGATGCACTGCAGCATTGTTGGTCCTTTCTGATGCCAGATGATACATATTACATAGTAGATAGTTTGAAAAAAGACATACATCCATCAAGTTCAACCTATGCTACTTTAGACATACAGATACTTTATGCCAGATAATGACATTGCTAATAACTTCCAACAAATCAGGGGACTCGTCTCGTAGTTATGAAATAAAGAAACACACATAGTGTAATTACTGTTGTAATAAATTTTGTGCAACAAAGCTCAAAAATGACTACTCACAATAGAGCAGTCAAATTCAGGCAGCCATCCAACTTAAGGGGTGGTGTTTTCCCTGTTGTATACAGCGCACACCAGCCCCCAACCTCCAAGGAGAAAAAAAAGAAAAAAGAGACCATATAGTGCAGATGGTATTTAGTATTAAAAGGGGATTCAAAAAATGCAGGCTTACACTTCATATGATCGAGGTAGGCAGTATGATATTATAGGTATGGGTGCTCATCTGGTCGCGATCCTTTGAGTTCCTCACTATCCTCTGCTCCACCGCAATACTCCTCGCTCCACGCCAGCACTCCGTTGCGTCACTTCCGGTTGTTCAGCGAACTTCGGATCTGAGGCAGGGGTGGACCTCAGTTTTTCTTCCTCTTTGTATGGCTGAAACACTCTACATTTTCGCGTTGGTGACAACAACAAAGTAAAAACTGAGGTCCACCCCTGCCATCAGATCCCGCAAGTTCGCTGAACAACCGAAGTGACGCAACGGGAGTGCCGGCGTGGACGCGAGAGTATTCGGTGGAGCAGAGGATAGGTGAGGAACTCAAAGGATCGCGACCAGATGAGCACCCACACCTATAATATCAGGGTGGGTAAGGGAAACTCCCTTAATTGGTGCTCAAAACTCAGTGCAGTCATTCAAGAACGCATGTCTTTGCTTTTAAACACTTGGCACAGGGTATTCATCACCTGCAATGGGCTGGAGTCGTCTCATCTGCCCTTTACAGCGTTCTCCGTCTTGGGGTGATGGGTGAATAAGTCCCTTGTTGAAAAACCCCACAGCACACAGCTCACAGGATGATAGGGAAGCCCGGAATCAGCGTCCATAGGTCAGTACACCCCGTTTGCCGCCACTCCTCGTCTGGCGCTCGCATGACGTCACAGTCGCTCTGACTTCGCAATGCTTCTCTTGGAACGCACGCGTCGTGTCAATCGATGATACTCAGCAGCGGGAGGATGTAGCGCTGGCGGCGGCTTGTAACAGTGCTCTAAACCACACAGGATTGGGGGGAAAGAGCATAGACACCTCTCTTCCAACGCGTTTCGTAACACTAGGTTACTTCTTCAGGGAATGTTGCATTGAAGGGCAGGTACATATATATACTAAGCTTCACCAATCACAGATGCGGTGTCTAATTGCTACATCATTAATTACAGTTGTAGCAAAATGCTCTTGATTTGTAATACTTTGGTCTCACAGACTTGTTTAACAATCAGTATAAAAGCATAATTTTTTAAATCAAAACGATTCTTATCAAACAATATTCGTGCGCGCATGAAGGTAGAACTTCTGGAAAATGAAGTTCTACCTTTCATGCGCCGAATATGTTTTTAAAGTTACATTTTTATACTTTAATCACTATGTCGTTGTGCGCCCTGTTCTTTTTCTTTTGTCTAGTTCCTGGGGTGTTGACACCCCCAGAGAAAGGCTGCAGACCCACGAGTGTCAGATCTACATTTAAGGTCACAATATTGTTTCTAAAATCACACGGTGCAACTGTTCACGAATTATTTGTTGTTTACTAGTTGTTGCTGCGCACTATCACCTATTTGCTTCTACTATTCATCATCCTCACTGATATCATACTGCCTACCTCGATCATATGAAGTGTAAGCCTGCTTTTTTTGAATCCCCTTTTAATACTAAATACCATCTGTCACTATGGTCTCTTTTCTTCTACACAGGGAACATCCACCCCTTAAGTTGGATGACTGCCTGAATTTGACTGCTCTATTGTGAGTAGTCATTTTTAAGCTTTGTTTGCACAAATTTATTCACAACAGTATTACACTATGTAGTGTTTCTTTATTTCATAACTACGAGACGAGCTCCCCTGTTTTGTTGGAAGATCATCTGGTGTAAGACGAGTGGAACAGTCTTTATCAAGGGTTGCAGTTTGTTTCTAAGTTTCTTAAATTTTTTTCTTTAGATCACTGGATTGTTATTATTATCACATTGCTTTATTATTCACACGTGTGGTTGAATTGTATATTGTCACATTTAGGGTGTGTTAGAGCGCTATTGTTAGTTTTTTCACATTGCTAATAACTTGCCTGGCTCTCTATGACAAGTTCAAATTCAGTTAGCATATGAGAATCTGGTTCCATTTCTTTCAGTCAAATGTAAATACAAGTATTTGACAGCAGCATGGGCTCACCAGCCCGCCCCATGCTGTCATTCAATCGGTGTGAAGTACTTACCTGTTCCAGGTGTGAGCTGCAGCTCTGGGTCTCAGCCACTGGCTGCTGCTTTTCTACAGGAGCTGGGAAGTGTTGACCAAGGTTTCAGTTGGATCACCTTGATTTCTTGCCCATGATATTGCTGATTATCTGTGTATGCCGCACGTTACCACGTCACAATAGGAGGTGACTACAATACTAAAAATGGGAAGAAGTGCAACGGGTATATGACAACAGAAGGCTAAAGGAGTCCCTGCCCCAAAGAGCTTACAATCTAAGTGTTATATTCGGCTAAGGCTACCCTGCTTCTTCTCACCAAACTTATTTACATTAAAGCTGCAGTTCAATCTTTTTTTTTTTTTTTATTTATTTTTTTACTTCAATAGTTTCATGTGGGCAATCTCTAATTACCTAAAGAACTGCATAGCTGCCGGTCAATTCGTTCTCCGTCTATTGATCGGCAAAGTTTGGCGACATCTTTAAATATGGGGAATGTAAATCGTTGCTATAGGAACAAGCGTGCTTGTTAAAATAGAATACAAGAAAATTGGTCTTTCAAAGTTGTTTTTTTTTTAAAACAGAAAATGCTAAAAGTATTTTTTCTTACTACAGAACTGATTTATTAAAAAAAACACACATGCAGGATATTGTCTGAACTGCAGCTTTAAGTGACTGTCTGTTCTGTTTAGATGGGATATAGTCCCAGTTCAGTTTGTGGTAAAATGTTAAGCCATTCAAGCAAACGTGTCATGTTCTTGCAGACTTGTGTCACCATGTACACGTGACAGAAGGTAACATCACACCATCGGGGCATTCCCAGGAGTTTCCCAAGATCGATGCCATAATTGCAAGATATCATTAAATCTGCCAAGGTGTGTAATATAAACCATGTGCTCCTAGCTTTGCTGTTAATTACTGGAGTATTATTGGCTGCAGCACCTTAATTAACTAAGACCCGTGTATTTGATGGATTAACACTGAACTGAAGCTTCTCTGCTCTCTCCGCCTTCATTATCTCCAAAAGGCGCCCTGGTTTAGAGAAGTAATTAGGAGCCCCCCTGCGTTATAGCGGCCGGGACCTTGCTGTCTTCTCACCCACCTCACTGCACACACCTCAGGGTGGTGCCCAGAACACTGCACTTTTCTGGTTGCCTTGGAGTCGGTCCCCCAATAACTGTTCTCGCTTCAACCGCTTGGATATAACATGGAAAAAGAAGCAAGTTACATTCTATTGTATGCCTTTATTTATATAGCGCCAAAAGTGTACTCAGCGTTTCACAAAGAATACAGTACAGGGAATTATAATAATACAACAAGTGCAGCAAAATCAGACAATAGGAAAGGAAATCCCTGCCCCGAAGAGCTTACTATCTAAGAGGTTTGATGGGGAACTTACAGAGACAGCAGGCGAGGGAATAAGTGCTGATAGATACATAGATACTTTACTCTAAAATAAAGACTTCCTAACCCTATTACGCATTTATATCAAGGAGCATGGGGAGGATATGGAGTGAAGTCCAAGAGGCAGCAGTCGGGGGACCTGCTGTGATCTGGTTATGTGACATAAAGCAAAGACAAATAAGTTTCCAACAGAGAAGGAATTCTAAGGATGATGGAAAAAAGACAAGTCTCATAATATCCTTCTTTCTCCCTGGCTGGCGGTGAGAACTTTAAGGACTCGGTGTCTCATTTAAGACCATTTCTAGTCTGATTCTTTATGCTGACCCTACAAAGTGCCCCATAACTTGCACCAAGTCGCTGATGTCCCTCGGTACACCTCCCTGAGTGCTGTTGTCACGCAGGTGTTCCTGTCCATGGTAGATGGGGGTTCAGGAACAAGGGTTTGTTCTGCGCTTTGTGCCCACAGCAGAGAACAGAAACCTCCTGAGTTTGATAAACTTCTCCAGTCTCGGAGGGAAATGCTCCGTGGAGCTTGTAACGTCAGCAAAGCAATTACAGACCCCCCCCCCCCCCCTCCTCCCAGCCAGAACCAGCACTCAACCCCTATCAGACAGGAAAAGACAAGCAGTGCCTGAGCTGCACAGCAGCGTGAGAAGTGCACAGCAGAGAGAGGGCTGCACAGCAGAGAGGGGGCTGCACAGCAGAGTGAGGAGTACACAGCAGAGAGGGGGCTGCACACCAGAGAGGGGACTGAACACCAGAGAGGGGACTGAACACGAGAGAGGGGGCTGCACATGAGACAGGGGGCAGCACATGAGAGGGGGCTGCACAGCAGAGAGGGGACTGCACATGAGAGAGGGGGCTGCACAGCAGAGAGGGGGTTGCACATGAGAGAGGGGTCTGCACATGAGAGGGGGCAGCACATGAGAGAGGGGGCAGCACAGCAGAGGACGCACTGACTCCCAGGTAAGGGGGATATACCATGCGTTTACCTAAGGGGGCAATACAGGTGGCTGATCGGTGTTGGATATACACATCGTTTTTGCTTTCCCACTGAGCACTAAAGTGTTCATCTCCAAGTAGCCACAGAGCATATTATGTGTTGGGGGAGGTTGTTTAAGGCGCTCACCGTGTTATAATGATCTCTTGTTTTTTTTAGAGGATATGAAATATTAATAATATATTGCTATTTTCGAAGCATTATGCCTCCTTCATGTAAAGTGTTATATTTAGTATACTGTACATGTCAGTCACGGGATATAGAGCATTAAACCAGCAGGAGAGACGGATTACAGGAGCATTCTTTGGGTTAAAAGGGCTTAATTTTAGTAAACTAAATCCGTTTTTTTTTTTGGTTGCAATGGGAGCCAGTGCATGAGAAGTTAAGGTCAGAACTCAGGAGGACTCCAGATAATTGGCTTTAAGGGTGACCTTGGTTCTAGGTCAGATCATTTACATTCTAAACTCTTCTATATGTCCTATTGCTCCTCTGAATGTATTTGGATGTATTTATTACATCAGTAGGAATAGAGGTTTTTAAAAAAATAAGAAAAAGATACAGACAAAGAAAACAGAACTGCAGCTTAACAGTTTTCTTTCATTGGTTGTACTGTATATAAACCCCATACTGTACTGGTGGCAGCACTCAATATGAAACAAACTTACGGTCTCTTTGATAGTTCTTACAAAGATGAGGCTCACAAAAGTGATATTTTCAAAGCAGGTGCTGCATTTTTATTTCTTTCAGGGATACATGCAGGTGATACTGTACGTGCCTGGCCTCTCAGGCTTTTCGTCAGGTGAGTTGGCACCTTATAATGGACATTTATCTGTTCTGCTTTTGCAGGTTTCGTCTGCATTACTCATTACATTATAGCATATACTCAGCATTACTCATTACATTCAACATATATTCAGCATTACTCCATTACCATTATATAACATATACTCAAACATTACTCATTACATTATAGCATATACTCAGCATATCATACATTAAGATATACTCAGCATTACTCATACATTATAGAATACTCAGCCTTACTCATTACATTTAACATATATTCAGCATTACTAATTAATATGACATATACTCGACATACTCATTACATTATAGCATATACTCAGCATTACTCATTACATTATAGCATATACTCAGCATTACTCATTACATTATAGCATATACTCAGCATTACTCATTACATTATAACATATATTCAGCATTATTCATTACATTATAACATATACTCAGCATTACTCATTACATTATAGCATATACTCAGCATTACTCATTACATTATAGCATATACTCAGCATTACTCATTGCATTATAGCATATACTCAGCATTACTCATTGCATTATAACATATACTCAGCATTACTCATTACATTATAGCATATACTCAGCATTACCCATTAAATTATAGCATATACTCAGCATTACTCATTACATTATAGCATATACTCAGCATTACTCATTAAATTATAGCATATACTCAGCATTACTGATTACATTATAGCATATACTGAACATTACTCAGTGCATTATAGCATATACTTAGCATTATTCATTGTATTATAGCATATACTCATCATTACTCATTGCATTATAGTATATACTCAGCATTACTCAATACATTATAGCATATACTCAGCATTACTCATTGCATTATAGCATATACTCAGCATATACTCAGCATTAAGCAAATCTATCGATTTTAGAGAATTCACAAATTAATATAATAAATGAAATTGCGATGCCCAGTGACTTAATGTTTGGAGAATCGCTAGCAAACTTTGATTAAAAAAAAGGCAAATTGTGCATGGTTCACAACTGCATGCAAATGTTTTGCACATCTCTAGTTGTTAAGTGAGACTTAACTTTTTTAAATGTAAGCCCTGCAGCCATGTGCAGTGTCCAAAGGTTGGACAGCTGGTACAAACCTCCTGGGGCTGTATGAATCAAGAGGTACGTATGCACTGATGTATTTGCGCCAACAAATTTGCGATGTTTTCTGTCTGAAATGCACCATATGATGAAGTGTATTTTTACTGTTGTAGAATTTGGCGCCTTCTAAACTCATGTTGTGCACTAATAAAAAACTGATGTCACCTTTCAAGGTGACAGAGAAAACCAATGCGGAAAACCGTTAAGATAAGTAACGCAATCTGCACATTTATTAATTCATAGACTTGCGACAATATGCAAATGTAACCCCACCCTAACTCCTCCCACTTGCTCCATAAATCCCTCATCTCATCACAGACCGATGTCCCAAAAATGCGCAACTGAGAGTAATATATAGATGCGGCCGGGCGTAGATATATAGTTCAGCGCGAGTTGCGACAAAATAACGACTTTGCACAACTATTTTGCCTTTGATACATAGAGCCCATTGTTCAGTGTAAATAGTTAGCTGGGGCTTGCATACACTGATGGTGTCTGCTTCATTTTTCAGAGTCAGAGAAGATTTTCAGGACTAAGCAGTCACTTCCCAGTTTCGCAAACCATTGGGCGCACCCCTGACATAGAACCTGATCATCAAAAAGAAGCCCCTGTCACCTTCTCTAGGGAAGATCCAGCATCTTACATACATTGATAACCTACACTGGAGCTTCTGGTTCTCCATGGCATTTTGGCAAGTCTGGTTTTGAGTAGTTGACCATCAAATATTAACAGTGCAAGCCAGGAAAACCTGGATCATTGAAAGACTATGTGCAGAGATAAATCAGGACATGTGGAGAGTCCTAATTTAGAGCTTCTCTGCTTCAATATTTCCCCTAACCTTCAATAAGATCTTAACTAAACAGCCATGGAGAACATTTCATGGCTGAACACATCCAACGTCTCTTGTAATCCCAACTGTAATCCACACAATGACTCAAAGACACATCCTCCTAACAATGAGCTGTCCCCTGACTTCTACATCATCCTCCCAGTCATATACTCTGTCATCTGTGTTGTGGGATTGACGGGGAACACAGCTGTCATCTATGTCATCCTCAAAGCCCCCAAGATGAAGACAGTCACCAACCTGTTCATCTTAAACCTGGCCATTGCTGATGACCTGTTTACTCTAGTACTTCCCATCAACATTGCAGAGATCCTGCTTCACTATTGGCCCTTTGGAGTTGTGCTCTGCAAGATTATTTTGTCTATTGACCTCTACAACATCTTTTCCAGTATCTACTTCTTGACTGTCATGAGTATCGACAGGTATCTGGTGGTCCTGGCTACTGTGAGGTCCAAAAGGATGCCCTACCGCACCTATAGAGCTGCAAAAATCATCAGCATTTTGGTCTGGTTCTTGGTCATCGTCATTGTGTTGCCTTTTACCATTTTTGCCGGAGTCTATATGGATGACTTGGAGTTCAAGAGCTGTGGCTTGAATTTCCCCAAACCTGAGAAGATGTGGTTCAAGACCAGTCGTATCTACACCCTGATGCTGGGATTTGCCATCCCAGTGTCTACAATCTGCATTCTGTACATGGTCATGTTGTACAAGCTACGAAATATGAGGTTGAATTCCAATGCCAAAGCCTTGGATAAAGCCAAGAAAAGGGTTACTATCCTGGTCTTCATTGTCCTAGCAGTTTGCCTCTTCTGCTGGACACCTTTTCATTTGGCCACCATTGTGTTGCTTACAACAGACTTGCAGGAGACATCCTTGGTCATTAGCATCTCTTATTTCATCACCAGCCTGAGCTATGCCAACTCTTGCCTCAACCCGTTCCTTTACGCCTTTCTGGATGACAGCTTTAGGAAAAGCTTTCGAAAGATGTTGGAATGTAGAACAGCCTGAGGACTGTTAGGTTCCACCAACCTACTGCTGTGGAGACTCTGGTAATGCTCTGCTTTGCTGGACTCTTCCATCTGCAAAGCACTAAGATCTTTACTGTCATTAGCACTGGTACATCTTTAACATGGAAGGCAATTCTCTGTGTTTGGATGTGGGACTCATGATAATCAGTTCTAGCAGTGTCAAAATCAGTCACCATTCTGGGCTTTACTAAATGCTTGTTGTGTTTGGCAGAAAAGCTGGAGTTCAGATTTATTAGGTGACAAATTCTGAGGCATGGTACCTCTGGTACCAGATGTGTAATTCCTATACATATTTAGCAAATAAAAATAGCACTTGTGAGTTTCTTGTCCATTTTAACATGGATCACTATAAGCTAATAATACCTACCATACCATACTGTACATGTTTAGAATGAATGGCCAAAGCCAAGAAGAACATGTTAAACTCTGAGTCTTATATGTTTTACCTCCCCCTTAACACTCAAATATTAGCAGCCATTCTCATCACATCTCTGCTAAATCTCTTCAAACTTTCTTACGATGGCAGTCACCTCCTTGTATATCCTCACATGACTGACTGCTCATAACACCTTCTAAATTACCCCATCCTTCACATCTCACACAACCACCCACCCACAATAAAAACATGTTTGTCACTGCACCTTAGTCATTCGCTTAATTTTCCTTCCCTTTAGTACAACACATTACTTGAAGTTCTTGTTCAGGGCCGCCAACAGGGGGTAACAGCTGCTCTTGGAGGCCCAGTTGGTCTGGACAGAAATTTGGGCCTACCTTCTGGGCCCCTTTGTCCCTCCAGCACATGGACCTCTCCCTCCAGCACATGGACCTCTCCCCCCAGCTGGCCCTCCAGCAGGGCCCCAGGTAGTCCCACATGGTCCCTTCCCTCCTCTGGGCTTTACACCCCAGTCCCATACCTACTCTTCCCCCCCAGGCCCATACCTACTCCCACCCCCCAGACCCTTATCTACTGTCCTCCCCTTGAAGGCTCTTATTTACTCCCCTCCCCCTCCAAGGCCCTTGCCTATTTCCCCCCCTCCTCCAAGTCCCTTACCTACTTCCTCCTAGACCTATACCTGCTTTAATCTCCTCCCTGGACCATACCTACTTCCTCTTCTCTCAGGCCCATATCTAATGACCCCCAAGGCAGGGCAGCCTACAGCTTTCCTGGGGCCGAAGACTAGAGTTTCAACTGGGATTCCCCAGTGTTGGCGGCCTTGTGAGACCCCCCCTCTTTCTCTTACACTCTCCCCCATGTATTTATCTCCCACCTCTCACTCTTCTACCCTCAGGCTAACCCTATTCCCCTAAGGCCCATACTATCCATCCATTACCTCCTTCTCTCCCCAGATAGACCCTTCTCCCTTTCCCCTTAGCTCCTTCCCCCTCCCCCAATGCTCCTCCCCATTGCTGCTCCTTCTCCCTCTCCAATACCTCCTTCTTCCTCCCCAATACCTAATTCTCTCCCTTCAATACCTTCTTATTCCCCCCATTGCATCTCCCCCCCCATCCTTCACCCCCCCCCCTTCCACCCCCCAATCCCTTCTTCTCCCACCCCACATCCAGTCCCGAACCTATTTCTTCTCCCCACATCCAGGTTCAAACCTCCCCCTTCTCCACCAGTGTCTCCCCAACATGCCGGAGGGTTAACAAGGGGAGCAGGGGTGGCTGCTCCTTTCATTTGTCCTGGGCCTTAAGATTTAGTTGTGCGGCCCTGTTCTTGAACATAGGTTATCAGGACAGGAAGGGTGAATGTCAGTAGTATGGTGTCACTGTGAAAGTTAATTGTTTGAAGGATCTATGAAAGGTCACTGGAATTCCAAGAGGTCCTATTATCTCTCTTTACAGACACACCCATATATGTACCATACACCATCATCCACCTGATAGTGTTTACCTTTCCATCCGAGATGCTGCTACATGCTGTATTCAGCCAGGAGTTGTTCTGATGTCTATGTTTGGTCTGGCAGCACCATCTGCTGTACATAAAGAGTAGAAAAGACACAATCTGATATTTACTAGCAAAAATAAAACAGCTTTGTGGTGTCTTACAGTCTATGCAACAGATTGGGAATTTGTGGCAGTGGCTTGTAAAGGGAGCTCAGACATTGTAGGTAGAGACCACGACTCTTTGGATGGTGTGGAAGGGCTGTTGTTTACCTGAGTTCAATATGTTGTAGACCCTCCCACGCTAAATTAGTTTTCTGACGTGTGTAAGTCTTATACAGTACCATTACATTTGTATTTATAAACAATAAAACATCATTATTCTAGTTGAAGGTGATCTTTTTAGAACCATGCTTCACATATACTGTAGTTCTTATCTCTTCCTTTCCATTCTCTCAAGCTCATCGATGTCCCTTCTTCCTTTCTGCGTCCCATCCTTCTTTTTTTCTTTGCTCCATGCCAGCAGCCAGGTAGTAACCACATATCTTGGGTCAGACACACTTCTCTTTGTCTCTTATGAAGTTTTCTCTAGATAAAAGTATGCCTAAACTAATGCAGGTTTATAGTCGCTCTGTCTCTCTGTCTCTCTGTCGCTCTGTCGCTCTGTCGCTCTGTCGCTCTGTCGCTCTGTCGCTCTGTTTAGGGTTATCCTTAATCCCAAGCACCATAGCTAAAGCGTTCCAGTAAACAGGTCCCAAATCGTTGTGCATCTCAATAACTTCATAGGTAAAATTACCCTTAAATTAGGTCGCTGAGAGCTTTCATGGGGTCCAGGTCTAGTCTTCACCCAGCCCCTATGTTGTTAAGTTGGGGAAGAGGTGTCTACTACCCCACTGTCGGTGGCCCTGCAACCCCCTCCTCTCTCTTTCTAGCTCACTCACTCCTCTCTCTTTCACCCCCTGTCTCTCTCACTCTCCCTTTCTCTCCTCTTCTCAGCCTCTCCCCCCTCTCTCTCACTCCCCCATCTCTCTCTCTTCCCACTCTCTCTATTCCCCCTTTCTCTCTAATTTGCCCCTCTCTCACTATCACCCCACCTGTCTCACTCTCCCTCCTCTTTCTCACACTCTCCCTTTATCTCTCTCTCTCTCACTCTCCACCCCTGCTCTCACTCTTACCCTCTCTTTCATTCTCCCCCTCTCTCTTACTCTCTCCCCTCTATCCCTCACATCCTTCTCTCTTTCACCCCCTCCTCTCTTTCACTCTGTCTCCCCCTCCTCCCCCAGGCCATACATGTGGAGCGGGGTCCATCTGAGGCTTGACTTCCTGTGAGCTCTAAGTTCTGGGTTCGGACTGCGGGGCAGACCCCCCTCTGCTGCTGGTTCAAGTCTCCCTGCACTCCCACCCTGTTGGCAGCCTTGCCCTTAAAAGGCATTACTTGCCTTTAATAGGCTGTTGTGGCCATCTTGGTTCCTGACAAGCCTCTTCCTGAACTTGCTTATTGGCTGCACATGTTCCAGGGCCTGAGCATGGTATGCATTTCCTTGCGTTCCTGGCCCCCTTGTGTTCTGATTCCTCAGCCTGCCCTGTTCGTGAGCCTACCCTGTTCCTGAGGCCTCCTTGTACTTTGGGATTCCCTGTTGCTGACCTCAGACTGTGACCCCGATCACTGCTCCTCTGCCGCCTGGCTTGACCCCAGCCTGTATCCTAACCTTGCACCTTTGCTGTCTGCCTTGACGTCTGCCTGGATCTTGACTACTTTAACAGGACTCTGATCCCATGGTTCTGGTCGGTGATCATATACCCCTACCTCAGCCCTGCAGGTCCGTTTCCTGTCAGAGACGAGCACCGTTATACGTGGAGATAAAGGGGAAATGGGAAACTTGTTATGTTGGGCCGGCCATAGCCTTTGCAGGGCCAAAGGCAGCATGCTGGCAGTGGGGCCCCCCTGTACAAGTAGCTAAGGGTACTTACCTGCTGGCCCGCGTGATTCCTTGAAGTGTGGACCTCCTCCTGCAGCGTTGTGGCATCATGACGTCACAGCAGCATGTAGGGTTGCCAGGCGGCTTCTCCACAAATACTGGACACAATGGTGAAAGGTGCGATGCGCTCAAGACACACACCTCTCTCCTTTCCTTAGCCCCATCCCCAGGCTCCTGACACTTCCTCCTGATTGGCTGCATTACCCAGCAGCAGTAAATTAGGATGGAGAAAGCTGCCCAGCCACCTAACAGCATCCCTGCTCTCTCCCTGCTCAGGGAAATCCTGTGCCCCCCGAAGCCGGTCAGGTCATTATGCCCAGAGAGATAATACAGGTATATACATACATGTCCACAGAGGTTATCCTGCTATACATATACATGTCCAGTATAACCTCAATTTTTTACTGGACAGAGTGTCCAAATATAGGACAGTCTGGTTCAATGCTGGACACCTGGCAACCCTAGCAGCATGTGACATCACATCGTAATGGTAACGTCTTGTCGTGACGTTGCGGAGTCATTTGACGTCGATTCGCCATGGCAACGCGATGCTGCAGGAAGAGGGCCACTCGGGTACAGGTAAGACCCCCCCCCCCCTTCTTAATACACACACCTCTCTCTCTTACCTTGGCATGAGAAGCGGTTCTGAGCTGGTTCCGGGGCCCTGTACTCCCTCCTTCAGCTTCCTCCTCAGGTCGGGCAGAAGTTGGATCCTTGTGCTGACGAGAGGAGGGAGCTCGGGGTCCCCCAAAGGCATGAGGGGCCCAAGGCAGCTGCCTCTCTTAGATTGGTTAACCAATGAGTCATCAATAATTAATGTCTAGTGTAATTGTTACACTCGGGTTCTGTTAACAGGACGACTAGATAACTAAGTACTTTATAAATGATATCCTTTGTTGTAAATATGAATGCATGTACCATTTAATTATTCTTTTTTTTTTTTCCAAAAATTTTTATTAGGCATTTAGATAATTCACAGTATGCATGAAACAAACGATAATACAGCCTAATACAGATTTTCTCCTTTTGTTGGTTAGAGAAACCGGAAATAAAAGAGGAAAGCTCACCGCTCCCCTGACCCTCCAGGGGCTATGTGGGGAGCGCGAGTATGGAAACAGAGAGTAAGAGTGGGAATAGGAAGGGGAGGGTGGGTGGGGGGGGGGGGATACCCATTGCTTCCCGTGTTCCTCAGTCATTTTCATTGGTGCCCCTGACCTGGTTTTCCTTTCTCTCTCTCTCTCTCTCTTTTTTTTTTTTTTTCCATATGTGGATTAGTGGCGTAGAGGTGCCATAGGGATAGCCACGGATCCCATGTTTTGTTAAAGGAGTCAGTGGATCTTTTCAAGAAGGCAGATAGTTTCTCTCATATTCATCACCTCTTCACCCATTTTTTACCGTTTGTTTTGAGGGGGGAGACACCTTCTTCCAGGCGGCCGCCACCGCACATCTAGCCGCTGTAAGAATGAAGGAGATTAATTTACTTGTTGGTCGGTCCAAATTTCTAAGGGCCTGGCCAACAGGTAGGTCAACGGGTCAATAGGGATTTTGAGGTCTGTGGACCTCCTCTATTATTTTTGTATTGTTCCCCAATATTTTTGAATTTCCGGACAGTCCACAAATATGGTGCCCCAATATGGGGCCATGTCCCCCTTCTGACCGCAACCTCTCCAGCATAAATCGGACGCCTGGGGGTAAATTTGATTTATTCTAACTGGGGTAAGATACCAGCGAAACAGTATTTTATATATGTTTTCTTTGATTGTGGTACATATGGAAGTTCCTGAGGCATTTTCCCAAATTCTTTCCCAATCCTCTCGGTCTATAACTATTTCCAATTCTGCTGCCCAATGCAGCATATAGTCATGTGTAGGGGCTTCTATGGCCCTTTCCAATTCACCGTAGATTTGTGTTATAAGACCTTTCTGGTGGCCTGTTTCTCTACAGAGCCGCTCGAAACTGGCATTTAATTATTCTTAACACCATGAATTTCATGATTCTTAAGAATATAACGGTCTTAAAGCTGCAGTTCAGTCTTTTTTTTTTTTTTTTTTTACTTCAATAGTTTCATGTGTGCAATCTCTAATTACCTAAAGAACTGTATAGCTGCCGGTCAATTCGTTCTCCATGTATTGATAGGCGAAATTTGGTGACATAATTAGTGAAGGGATCTGTTTTTCTTCTGCTTCTGTCTCTCAGTGGAAGCTCATGAATATTCATGAGCACTCCTGCACTGACATGTGCTAGAGGGAGGGCAGGGCTGACAAAAGGGTGTGCCAGGGCTTGTGACAGGACATGAAGGGGCAGTGCCTTGGCAAATGGCTGTTAAAATAGAATACAAGAAAATTGGTCTTTCAAAGTTGTTTTTTTAAAAACAGAAAATGCTAAAAGTATTTTTTCTTACTACAGAACTGATTTATTAAAAAAAAACACACATGCAGGATATTGACTGAACTGCAGCTTTAATGGCCGTTAACCAATAATCTATTTAATTAATTGCTTGATTCGAAAGTTTTTGGGGTATATATAGGAGCACATACCCACCTAGTATCCATCCCTGACGAAGAAACCCACAATTAGGAGTTTCGAAACGCGTTGGACAATTTTGGCGTAGCAAGGACACCGTAGCAGTGGACACCAGTGGTGACGTCAGCAGAGGAGCCGATCGGTGAGACTCTGGAAGTATTGGACTTCGAGCACGGAAGGCAGATCTCCTCGAGGCACTGGCGTGTTGCACCTCACTGCGAGCAGTGTTGATCAGCTAAAGACCAATTCATTTATGACGTATGTCCTAGTCACCTATGGTGAGTAGGATTCCAATTGTTCCTATCGGCGGAGCAAAGTTTTTTCAGAGTGCCCCAGCACTCAGATGTTTTACTAATTTGATGTACAGTTGTACACATTTTTATCATTCCATTTTGGATTATTAAATTGCTCAGTCTACATAGTTTATGTTTATGTTTCTTGGGTAACGCACTATTGTAGTGTTTCTCCATGTTTTGTCTCCCTTCTCTTGAGGTAACAATTAAAGAAACAGGACAATCTCCACAGTCCATTTGAATTTCCTAGGCCACTCCTTTCCTCAGCACCACAACAGGTTTACCACTCTCATATCCATCACTGGTTGTGAGATAACCAGAGAAACTTTTTGGGCAGCGCTTAGGACTCTTTTTCGCACTCTACCACACAGATTTATATTACTGTCACGTATTGTTCAATTAGTTTAATTTATTTAGGTTGTCACACGAGCGCTATACTGCACTTAATTTTCACTTGAAGAATGTTCTAGTGACTGATTGATTACAAGAAGAAGAGATCGGCTAACAGTGATGGTAGATTGGATCTAGCTAGAAATAAAACAAAAGGAATTGAAAGTCAAAAACCAACACTGTTTGTTACAAGATACAATCAGTCAGCAGATAAAATAAAAATGTGTGTAGTTATTTGTGTTAGAATCTATCTAAGATACCATTTGTTATGTTTGGGAAAGCTAAGAGTTTTAGAAATATCTGCAGCACCCAACATGCTCAAAATATTGTTCTTTAATAGCAAATGTGAAACCCACTAGTGACTGTAAATGCGTTAGAAGTGAATCCATCATGTGCAATTTTTTTGTCTACTGCAAGTAATTGTGTTTCATTTTCTAATGGTAACAATTTTAAAGTCAAAGGGGCCTATTCTATAAGCCGTCATTAAAAAAAAAATCACCCGGCCGTTTACGCTGGCAGTTTTTTTAGCGTTGCTATCATGGTATTCAGTGCAAGTGGGTGAACAGTTATCGCAATACGGAGCTCAAAATGATTAGTGCACTTTAGGTGATTATAATAAAGGTTAGTGCAATATTCAGTGCTTGTGAAAATCATCATAAATGATTGGTATTGATAATACAAACGAATAGTTGAATGCAGCTGTGACCCAATGGTGGATTGCTTTCTCATGTGTTGGCGCTTCCCTACTATTTTGGACTTCTGATACATCACGGTATTCAGAAGCCTCGATTAGCTGTGATTTCTTTCAGCTGCGCAAAGAGAGCCGCCTCTACCTGCGCATATCTCGCCAGCGATCAAAATATTTTAATATAAATTTTAATACTAGTGTAGATGAGGGAGGGTGGGGTGTCTCTGGAGCAGAACCGTGTTGATTTCAGGTTCGGGGACCCCCTGCTTCCCAAGATACCGGCACCCCATAATGGGGCCTGTATCTGCTATGCATTTAAATGTCTAGTGTCACGTGACCGTGGGAATAAAATGCATAGGAGATTCAGGCAGCCCATAACGGGGCCTGTATATCGGGAAGCAGGGGGAGAAAATGGGATGGGGGAAGGAGAAAAAAGAGTCGGGAGGGGGAAGAAAGATGGGGAATAGATGGGAGAGACAGGGGAAAAGGGGGGTTTAGGAGAGGGTTTGGGGAAAGAGAGCATGGAGGGGGAAAAGGAGGGCAGAGAGAGGGTGAGAGGAATTAGAGAGAAGGGGAGTGAAGAGGAGGAAGAGAGTGTGATAGGAATAGAGGGGTGAACAAGAGTGATTGGGAAGGAGTGAGGGGGATAGAGAGAGGGGGAGACGGAGGTAGGGAAGAGGGAGGAGGGAGGAGAGAAGGGGAAGGTGGAGAGAGTAGGTGAAGGGGGGTAGAGTGATGCAGAATGTGATACATCTCATTATAATATGTGTACCATTTATCTCCTCCCCAACTCCTCCTACTGACTCTCCCCAAGGTGCAAACTGGGACAGAGACACAGAATGTGATACATTTCATTATAATCTGTGCACCATGTAACTCCCCCCAACTCCTCCTACTGACTCTCCCCAAGGTGCAAGCTGGGACAGAGACGCAGAATGTGATACATCTCATTATAATCTGTGCACCATGTAACTCTGTTACGCCGGTGCTGCCCGCAGACCAGACTCGTCCCCTGTGCTGAGGTGGGACGTAGGGATACACGCACCCGCAGCAAAGGGAGCGCGTCCGGAGTGTGGTGTTAGTGTTGCCAGGCCAGGTATAGTAGTGAAGACAATACTTGCCGGTACCGGTAGTAGAGGAGGAGTAGTTATTGCCGTTGCCAAGATCAGGGATTGGAGAGTTGCGGATGGTCGAAGGTATAAGCCGTGTGTCAGGGATGCCAGAAGTCACGAAGTCCAAGTAGAGCCGAAGTCGAGAGCCAGAGGGGGTAGTCGTCCAATCCGCTTCAATACCAGAGGAGTCACTGAGAGAATAGTCAAATGCTTCCATACAGACCTATGTCGAGCGACGAGTGATGGGAAGCACAGGCATAATAAAGCTGGGCAGGCCAATGGGAAAAGGGGGCTTTAGTTTTTCACTATAGCATTGTAATAATTTAAAAATGTTTACTGTGATGTGCACCCCAAATGTACTTCTGTGAATGCTCCTGTGACTTTATCACGTGATCATTCAAATGTTAACAATAATCATTGATTTGCATGGAACTGTGTGATGCTTGGGGGCGACGCCTCACTGCAGGAGCAGTGGTTAAAAGTGCTCTGTTAGGCGTGTGCTCTGTAAGCTGGGAATGCATGCACATAACGTTTGGGGCTGGCATGCGTGTGTGCGTGGATTCGGTGACTGACGCGCGTATGCGCATGGGGACAGAGACAGATGCACGTGTGCGCAAAGAGCGCGGAGCTGGGGACACACGCAGAGGCTGCGGTTCAACAGGCACCTTTTCGGTTGGTGCAATCCTGTGATGGCGAGGAGCCAGAGTGCCAGTGGCAGACAATGGAGGTATGTGGGAATTGCGCTGCAGACGCTTGGACGCCTGAGTACCGACGGGAGGTGAGTAATGGTCGTGCTGACGGCGCTTAGACACCAGATTCCTTACAGTACCCCCCCCCTTCAGGAACGGCCTCAGGACGGTCCTTAAATGGTTTGTTTGGAAACTTCTTCCTGAAAGTCTTCAGAACAACCGGAGCGTGGATATCACGAAGTGGAACCCAAGACCTTTCTTCTGGGCCGAAACCCTTCCAGTGCACGAGGAACTGCAGTTGACCCCTGGATATGCGAGAATCGAGCAGGGACTTGACCTCATATTCTTCCCTATTCTGGGTAATAACCGGATCAGGCCTACGGTTATGGTTGGGGAAGAAATGGCTGGATACGAATGGCTTGAGTAGAGATGTGTGAAACACGTTTGGTATCTTCATGCTGTCGGGAAGTTGAAGCCGGAATGCTACCGCATTAATCTGTTCAGTTATCGGAAAAGGGCCCAGGAACCTCGGCGCCAATTTTGGGGAAGGTACCTTCAAATAAATGTTTCTTGAGGACAGCCATACCATATCCCCTGGCTTGTATCTGGGTGCCGGACGGCGGTGGCGATCTGCCTGATGTTTGGCCCGTTGAGAGGCGGTAAGAAGAGCAGACTGAATCTTGGACCATGCTGATTGCAGAGATTTGACACGGTCGTCTACAGCCGGGACTCCAGAAGGAATGTTGGAGACAGGAAGACATGGGGGATGAAAACCGTAATTGATGAAAAATGGCGACTCTCGGGTGGACTCGTTGGTAGCGGAGTTAAAAGCATATTCGGCCCATGGCAAAAGTTGTGCCCAATCATCCTGAGAATTGGAAATGAAACACCTCAGGTATTTTTCCAGGGACTGATTGACCCTTTCTGTTTGACCATTGGACTGAGGATGGTAAGCTGAGGAAAAAGAAGAAGAGATCCCTAGTCTTTTGGTAAAAGTTCTCCAAAATCTGGATATGAACTGTGACCCTCTGTCAGACACGATGGACGAAGGAATACCATGAATGCGAAAGATGTGATCAGTGAAGATATCAGCAAGGGCGGGTGAGGTGGGAAGTCCTTTGAGCGGGATAAAGTGAGCCATCTTAGAAAAGCGATCCACCACTACTAAAATCGTATTCATCCCTTTGGACCTTGGCAACTCCACAATAAAATCCATTGATATGTGTGACCATGGATGTTCTGGGATGGGCAGAGGAAGGAGAAGACCGTGAGGCCTTTGATGAATTGTCTTGTTTTGCGCACAGACCGGACAAGCGTGCGTATATTCAAAAATGTCTTTGGACATCTTGGGCCACCAAAAGTTGCGACGTACAGTATAAAGTCCAAAGTCTTTTTGTTGCCAGGATGACCAGCTGCTCTCGAGGCATGTCCCCAATCCAGAACCTCGGTATGAATTTAGGTCTCACAAAGAGCTTGCCCCTGGGGACCTTCAGGTTCTTTGGAATGGACCTTTGTGACTTGACGATCTTGTCAAAGCTTCTGAAAGAAGATGCGGCGAAAATCTTCTCGTGAGGTAAAATGGTCTCCATGGAATCTGCTTGCTCCTTGTCGGAAGATGTTGTCCTTCAGAGAGCAATCGGCTTTTGACATTTTAGTCCAGGAATATATGACAGTTGGAAATTAAATCTGGAAAAGAACAAAGACCAGCGGGCTTGCCGTGGACCCAGACGGCGAGCGTTCTCTATATATAATAAATTCTTATGGTCTGTGAGGATGGTGAACGGTTCCCTCGACCCTTCCAGGAGATGCCT
This sequence comes from Ascaphus truei, assembly GCA_036426205.1. Lineage (NCBI taxonomy): Eukaryota > Metazoa > Chordata > Amphibia > Anura > Ascaphidae > Ascaphus > Ascaphus truei. The sequence goes on from CM071587.1 coordinate 3,514,900, forward strand.
CCATTCTTGAAGTGCCATTTTAACGGCCAGTAACTCTCTGTTCCCCACGTCGTAGTTCCTCTCCGCTGAGGTAAATCTCTTCGAAAAGAATGCGCAGTGATGCAATTTTTCTTGGGGTGAAGGTCTCTGGGATAGAATGGCACCGGCGCCAGAATCAGAGGCGTCCACCTCCAACACGAAAGGGAGATCAGTGTTGGGGTGATGGAGAACCGGTGCGGACACAAAAGCCTCCTTAAGTGTGTTGAAGGCGGTATTGGCGTCTGGTGACCAAACCGACGGATCGGCCCCCTTCTTCGTAAGGGCTGTGATAGGTGCAACAATTCTGGAGAAATCACGGATAAACTTGCGGTAGTAGTTCGCAAATCCCAGGAAGCGCTGGACGGATTTAAGAGAGTCGGATCTAGGCCAGTTAGTAACGGCTTTTAATTTGTCCGGATCCATCATGAAACCATCGCTGGAAATAATGTAGCCTAGAAACTGGGTCGAAGTCTGATGGAAGGTACATTTCTCCATCTTGGCATATAAGCGATGTTCACGAAGGCGAGAGAACACGTAAGATGTATGAAAGATGTGGTCCTGTAAATTCTTCGAAAAAATCAGGATATCATCCAGATCGACTATGACGAAGTCGTTGAGTACTTTGCGGAAGACATCGTTAATGAAATCTTGAAAAACGGCCGGCGCATTACACAGTCCGAAAGGCATCACAAGGTATTCGAAGTGGCCACTACGCGTGTTGAAGGCTGTTTTCCATTCGTCTCCTTGACGTATGCGTACAAGATTATAAACTCCCCTGAGATCCAGCTTGGAGAAGACTTTGGCACTTTGCAAACTATCAAAAAGTTCAGTGATAAGGGGGAGTGGGTAGCGATTCTTTACGGTGATGCGGTTAAGCCCTCTATAATCAATACAAGGTTTTAAAGTTCCATCCTTCTTCTTTACGAAGAAGAACCCTGCTCCAGCTGGTGAAGTAGATGGACGAATAAAACCTTTCTTCAGGTTCTCCTGGATGTACTCGTCCATAGCCTTAGTTTCGGGGAGAGACAGAGGATAAGTCTTGGACTTAGGTAATGTGTTACCAGGAATCAGGTCAATAGGACAGTCATATGACCTGTGTGGGGGTAGAAGGTCAGATTGTACCTTATTAAATACGTCCAGAAACTGGTGGTAAACTGTAGGGAGGTTCGTCTCAGGAACGGTGGTATTCGCTAGGAGTCGCTGTGGTTCGCCTGACCTTGGTTCCCAAGTAATGGGATTGGTGGATGTCCAATTGATCTGTGGGTTGTGTAGTTGTAACCATGGCAAACCTAGGGTTATGGGTGTTCCTGGAGCCTGAATTACGTCGAGGGTCAGGGTTTCCTTGTGATTATCAGAGGAAAGTACAACCGGAACTGTCTCTAATGAGATAAATGCCGGCGTGAGTGGATGCCCATCAATTCCGACCAAGGCGATGGGGATCTTTTTCTCCACGAACGGTATCTGGTAGTGTTTGGTGAACTCTTGATCCACGAAATTGCCTCCGGCTCCAGAGTCTATGAAGGCTACTGTGGAGACGCGGAACTTACGGCCTGAGAGGCACACGGGTATAGTGAGTTTCTTAGGGAATCCTTTTTGGGGAAGGGGACGAGGAGACATAACACCCACGAAGAGCCCCTTCATACTCACTGGGTGTTCCCGTTTTCCAGAGATGGAGGACATTCTTGGGTCAGATGTTTTTGCAGGTCCGCAATAATAGCACAATTCCCCGGCACGGCGGAATTGCCGTATTGGTGTGCGAACCCGTTGAACCCCCACCGTCATCGGTTCGGACGAGTCCAAGGAAGGACTGAGCGGTGAAGTGGACCTGGGGACTGTAGTAGTGCTGAGAGAGAGAGACGAAGAGGTTACCGAGCGAGTGCGCTGGCGCTCCGTGCGGCGTACCTGAATACGTTGGTCCACTCTAATCGCCAGAGTGATGAGATCCTCCAAAAGACCTGGCCTGGGTTGGAGAGCAAGTACATCCTTGATGCTGTCTGACAGTCCTTGCCAGAATACGGCGACGTAGGCCTCCTGTTCCCAGTTGGTCTCTGCTGCAAGGGTCCGGAACTCTATGGCATATTCAGTCACCAGTCTTCGCCCTTGAGTAATCTGTAAAAGAGAAGAAGACGCCACCTCCCGACGTGCGGGGGAATCAAACACTTTACCTGAATTCCATCTTGAAGGCTGAGTAATTCTGGGTAAGGTCATCTCGCCGCTCCCAGATGGGGGAGGCCCAAGCCAGTGTGCTACCCGTCAACAGATTATAAACGTAGGCCACCTTCTTTCGGCCAGTAGAAAACTGGTGGGGGGCCATTTCAAATTGTACCTCACATTGATTAATGAAGCCCCGAAAATCTTGAGATTCACCTGCGTAAGGTTTGGGGTTAGGAATCCTCATATCTAATTCAGTCTGGTCTGCGTCTTGTGGGCTCGACATAATGTTACGCCGGTGCTGCCCGCAGACCAGACCCGTCCCCTGTGCTGAGGTGGGACGTAGGGATACACGCACCCGCAGCAAAGGGAGCGCGTTCGGAGTGTGGTGTTAGTGTTGCCAGGCCAGGTATAGTAAGGAAGACAATACTTGCCGGTACCGGTAGTAGAGGAGGAGTAGTTATTGCCGTTGCCAAGATCAGGGATTGGAGAGTTGCGGATGGTCGAAGGTATAAGCCGTGTTACAGGGATGCCAGAAGTCACGAAGTCCAAGTAGAGCCGAAGTCGAGAGCCAGAGGGGGTAGTCATCCAATCCGCTTCAATACCTGAGGAGTCACTGAGAGAGTAGTCAAATGCTTCCATACAGAACTATGTCGAGCGACGAGTGATGGGAAGCACAGGCATAATAAAGCTGGACAGGCCAATAGGAAAAGGGGGCAGGCCTGGAGGACTGCAAGGAGTCCTCCCTGATAGGAGGGAGGTGTTACAGCCCAGCTGAGTGTAATCATTGATTTGCATGGAACTGTGTGATGCTTGGGGGCGACGCCTCACTGCAGGAGCAGTGGTTAAAAGTGCTCTGTTAGGGGTGTGCTCAGTAAGCTGGGAATGCATGCACATAACGTCTGGGGCTGGCGTGCATGTGTGCGTGGATTCGGTGACTGACGCGCGTATGCGCATGGGGACAGAGACAGATGCACGTGTGCGCATAAAGCGCGGAGCTGGGGACACACGCAGAGGCTGCGGTTCAACAGGCACCTCTTCGGTTGGTGCAATCCTGTGATGGTGAGGAGCCAGAGTGCCAGTGGCAGACAATGAAGGTATGTGGGAATTGCGCTGCAGACGCTTGGACGCCTGAGTACCGACGGGAGGTGAGTAATGGTCGCGCTGACGGCGCTTAGACACCAGATTCCTTACAAACTCCCCCCAACTCCTCCTACTGACTCTCCCCAAGGTGCAAGCTGGGGCAGAGACGCAGAATGTGATACATCTCATTATGATCTGTGCACCATGTAACTCCCCCCCAACTCCTCCTACTGACTCTCCCCAAGGTGCAAGCTGGGACAGAGACACAGAATGTGATACATCTCATTATAATCTGTGCACCATGTAACTCCCCCCAACTCCTCCTACTGACTCTCCCCAAGGTGCAAGCTGGGGCAGAGACGCAGAATGTGATACATCTCATTATAATCTGTGCACCATGTAACTCCACCCCTTCCCCCAATGGTGTAAAATAGGGCAAATGGGGCAAAATTGGCGCAAATTGCTTAGATACATAGTTGCATGTGTAAAATGCTTTGGGATTCCTTCAAAATTGCCTTGAAACATGGACCCTTTTGATGCATAATCCTCCTAATGTTTGTGCTGCTCTGTGCACTACATATGAATGATCTTTAGGTGTCTCTGCTCTGCAAGTTATCCTTCTCTGGCACATGATCAGCAAACGATGGAGCAGTGCGTAGAAGGCATCTGTACTAGTTCACTTCCCATTTGCAGCTGTGTCTAGGATCCCTAAAACCAAATGTAGAGACAGTGGACATATTCCTCTTAAAGAGGCCATTTCATTTTTATTGCCAACACATTCATTTAATTATTCAAAAATAATTCTGAATGGGCTGAAGGAGCGGCTCAGTGAGTAGAGGCTCTGGAGGAAAGGCTCAGTGAGTAAAGGTTCGGTGAGTAAAGGCTCGGTGAGTAAAGGCTCGGTGAGTAAAGGCTCGGTGAGTAAAGACTCCGCGAGTAAAGGCTCGGTGAGGAAAGGCTCGGTGAGGAAAGGCTCGGTGAGTAAAGGCTCGGTGAGGAAAGGCTCGGTGAGGAAAGGCTCGGTGAGGAAAGGCTCGGTGAGGAAAGGCTCAGTGAGGAAAGGCTCAGTGAGGAAAGGCTCGGTGAGGAAAGGCTTGGTGAGGAAAGGCTTGGTGAGGAAAGGCTCGGGGAGGAAAGGCTCAGTGAGTAAAGACTCAGTGAGGAAAGGCTCAGTGAGTAAAGGCTCCGTGAATAAAGAATCAGCGAGGAAAGGATCAGTGAGGAAAGGATCAGTGAGTAAAGAGTCAGTGAGTAAAGACTCCACGAGTAAAGGCTCTGTGATTAAATGCTCAGTGAGTAAAGGCTCAGTGAGTAAAGACTGCTCGAGTAAAGGCTCCGGAGTAAAGGCCCAGTGATTAAATGCTCAGTGAGTAAAGGCTCCGTGAGTAAAGGATCAGTGAGGAAAGACTCCATAAGTAAAGGATCAGTGAGTAAAGTCTCTGTGAGTAAAGCTCAGTGAGTAAAGGCTCTGTGAGTGAAGGCTCCATGAGTAAAGGATCAGTGAGTAAAGGCTCTGTGAGCAAAGGCTCTGTTAGCAAAGGCTCTGTGAGTAAAGGATCAGTGAGGAAAGACTCCGTGTGTAAAGGCTCAGCTAGCAAAATCATTGAAGCATTGAAGCATTGAAGCAGGGGAGCCCGGTTCAGTTCCCGGTGTCAGCACCTTGTGACCTTGGGCAAGTCACTTTATCTCCATGTTCCTCAGGCACCAAAATAGATTGCAAGCTCCACAGGGCAGGTACTGGGTCTGCAAAAATGATATGTAGACGCTGTGTACAATGTTGGTGCTATACAAGAGAAAAACTATTGTTATCAAAGGTAATACAACAATATTATAAAGTCTCTTTAAAAAAAAACTGTTTATTTTAAACAGCTTTACCACATCAGCAGCAGTATTTTTATGTGCAAAGGATAACAGTGCCGGGGCTCTGGAAACTCACAATACATTTTTAAGGAGGCTCAAGGTTGTTACAAGGTTGAAAACCTCTGATCTACAAAAGCAAACATTTCACTCAATATGAGAATAACATTGCTTTCTGAATGTGTGCGGGGGAGAGATGATCTATGTCCTATCAGACTAGTGCGGGCATTACAGTAGGAAAATGTGCTTCTCCTATGAACCCTTTCACCGCCTGACAATGCACAGCAATGGGTATTGTTCATTATAGTGCATCTATTTAGCAGTGAAAGGGTTATCTGGTTGTACATATCCCTCATGTATACAGCAGATAATCAAAGCAAATCACAGAGCTTTTTCCTTTTTCTTCTGAAGTGGTCCCTTTTCTATCTCTAAAACTTCACATTCCTGATGCAACACAAACAGCTCTGAATATGTAGGATAAACCCAAGTAAATACAATTGTAAATCCAGTGCTGTGGATTGCATCAGTTTTGAAGTAGACATTTCTGATGAATGGCTGCCTCCCTCTCTCTCCCTCTGCTGATTAAAGAAAGCCATGAAAACCAATAGTTCACCCTTCGTTATTAAAACCGAAGCTTCATCTGATCAGATTAGATGTGGAGTCTGTTTAAAATCATATTAACTTCCAGGTGAAGATGGAAGATTGTTCTATTGTGCTGTGTTTTCTCATGTGAAAGAGATTAATATAATGAATTCTCCCTCTGTATGCTGAGAGATGAGGATACCTTCAGAAGATGATGGGAATATTTACTTAGCAGAGGTAGTCTGCAAAACGAGTATTTATTACCATTTAGATTGTAAGCTCTTTGGCACAGGATTTCCCCTTTCGTTGTAATTACATGTTGTGCTTATCTGCATTGTTTGTAATGTATTTCCCATGATTTGTAATTTTGTAAAGCGTTGCCCCACCTGTTGCTGTTATATAAATAAAATTATACGTACATATAACAAAAGGAAAGAATTTGATACGTTTGGAGCGATAAGTGTCAAAGGGAACACAAAATGCTACAGATTTATGTTAATCTCCTTGTCTTTAATTGAATTCATTTTCTTCAATAAATTATTTTTGGCACTTTCCCCCTCAATTCTATTGAATAATACATATGAAAACCATCATTGGTAGTCAGAAACAGGATTACTTTAGGTGTGCATATATAGCATCTCAAAATGAATAATCCCTTATTGTTATGTAGCACTACCACCACACACAGTATTATGATACAACACAATGAGTAACAACCCAGATTGTATTTGTACTACCGGAGGTACATGTCATGATAAAGAGGATTTGGCCCGGGATTAAAGGGGTTACACCCCATTTGGCCACCCTCTACTCTCCCCTGGGAAGCAAGGGGTTAACTGGACTGGGGTCCAGTAATGTGGTTTTGCCTTGCTTCAGCCATCCAACTGTTTATTCCCCTGTAAAAATTTATTGTTTCTGTTCCAGTGACTGCACCACACAAACACTGGGATCCATCAGGGAGGGCAATGGTTAATAGTTGAATAGTGATTCTAGCCCTTTGTTTAAGTTACTCTCAAAGATTCCTGCCTACTAAGGAATGCGACCAAATGTTTAGGAAGCTAGAGTGGTTTGTGAGTGTTAAAACTCACACTTACAAACCATAGTATCCTGCCAGACACTACATTTGGTAGACTGGCCAAATGCCCCTGATTTTGGAGTGGGGCTACAGAATGAGTGACCTTATTAAATATAAGAATATTATGAGATGTCCTCGGCTGAACGTGCTAAAAGCTACATATGTGTATTTGTGGGACTGATTCGCACATAAGGATTACAGACACCTGATGTTTAGCCGGTCCTAAGAGACAGATATTAATATCTCTCTTAATTTTAGTATTACACGGTAATATTTAGTCTCATTGGGAGCATCATGCGTGACGGAATGTATTAATATGTCTCGCATGCCAGTAAGTATACTGAACTGAAGTTATGAAGTTATTTACAGTGTATATGGAATTTTGGATCTGCTCTGAAAAATGCAGACCCCCATCTGCTATGTTAATAGGGCAGGGAGAGCATCCTGCCAGAATTAACATAGCCCGGTGATCAAAAGGTAACTGCCCTAATTGTTTATACTGGGGGCAGGAACCAAGGAACTGAGTGTTTTTAAGTGTGATACTTCACACTTACAATGGAAGCCAAAATCTGCTTCAAAGAGATTTTTTTCTAGCCAACTCGGCATCTTGAGTGCAAGAGAAGGGTTGAAATGGTATATAAGTCAGAGTCAACCATTACTCAAATGTCTTCATGTATGATCTTCATGTATTGCTGTGATGTCAACATCTGAAACTGAATTATGGAAGAAATGACCCATCCTGTATCCTGATAGCTTTCTTGTCCTAACCTTTAAGTAAGTGTCCATATTTTGTCTGTTATTTGTATATCTCATGTGTTCACCTTTTTCAAGGAATAAATTATATTTTATCATATCTAAGCCTCGTCCAGTTCAACCCAGTTATATTTGGGTGTGTATTATTATAGCTTGTCTCAAAGCTACCGTCACAGTACACAAAACGTGAACATAAGTATGTTACACTAGATGTTACAGGTGGTGTATTCTAAGCTAATGTTTTGGCCAATACAGGCGGTCCTCGGTTATCCAATGGAATCTGTTCTGGAAGTAGCATTGGATAGTTAAACAGTGAGTCCCATGGTAATCAGTGGTGGTGAGCGTTGGATAGCACATTCAGGTGCCCTTAGGGTTGTATTGTAAAGCGGTGGATATGACATTCATTGTAAAGTGAAACGTTGGATAGCGAGGACTACCTGTACATCAAGTCCTCTACCTCTACAGATTTTCCAATAGCCCACCCATGGACACTCGTGATAATAACCTGGACGTATGTGATGTCTGCAGGGTGTGGGTGTTTTGGGGACACATGTAAGCAGAAAGAGTAGCACTCCAAAGAAGCAGTCAAGTCGTTAGTATTTATTCATGCGATGTTTCAGTCCAACAAAACAGACCACTCTCATGGTTCTGCCGGCTCAACCTTGAGAAAGGTCTTTTGTGTTAGACCAAAACATCGATTGAATACATGCTTTCTATTTGATTACTACTTTGGCATTCTACTCTTTCTGTTTAGATTTATGGGACTTCACTGTTGAGTTTCACACACGCAAGTATTTGTGATGTATATTTTTATATATTATTGCACTGTAAACACAGACATATGATTGATACAAATCCCATTAGTATGTTTGATAAAGAAGTACAGTAGCATAAAATATACCCACCGCGAATGCATTTGGCAATTAATGAATGTCCTTTTGTTTTGTTTTTACAGTGTGTGTATTACACCCTTATGAAGGGAAACATTACAAGGTCTGTTTATTAAATAACAGACTAGGGTGCTCGAAGCAAAAGTCATTAAATGAGCTGGATATTTGGTTTGCATTGATGTAAGACAGTTACCTGTCAGTTTGCATACTTAATAGGAAACTACTCCAGAGGCTGAAAAAAAAGAATAGTCCCCAGCCAGTGTCTTTCCTCTGCGCATATAACAGAAACATGCTTTAGTTCATTTAACATTACCTGTTTGCTTGGGGTTTTACTGGCATGACAATCACATTAATTTACTGTAGATGTAAATGAATGAAACATTGACTACTGTGCATTCTTTTGATGAACTATAATGAGAAGCACTATCACTGTCTGTCTATCTCAGCCTGTGTATGGTTCCTTATATGTGAAATATTTGCTACCCATCTATTAGTATCTGTGTTAACTTTTTTGCTGCCACAGAAGTCAGCTAAATGTGCATAAAACTATGAGTTACCAAACAAATATTCACAGTATACAGAGCCGTTAGATATTTTATTTATATACACCATTTGAAATTATACTGAGCTGTCAGAATGGCCTTAAATAAACAGACACACATATTGATGTGTTTTACAGTCTGAAATTAATATAGAGTCTCCAACCACTCAACCCCGTGTGAGAGGACCTTTTAAACCTTTATCACTGTATATAATTCACAGAGTCACAAATTAAGATTTTTTGATGTAATAAAACTTTTTTATTTTTGGTTTTTATAGTCTGTACCGATTTAAGAGCCTTAATGGCAAAAAAAAGCACATTTGTTTTGCTAGGACGATATAATAGAGAGTGCAATAAGAGGAATCTTCTTTATCCTTCTTGGATATATTTTTTTTGTGTGCTCCTTAACTATCCTCATGCACCCTATTATTATGAAAATACCTAACTATCAAATTTCATACAAGGATTAGCGGTTAAACTACAATACTCTGGTAAACTATAAGTTGTCCTTATCTTAATATATAAATTCGAAAGTTGTGGGGTTGAAACGACATCTGGCCAATCAGATTGGGTTGAAACGACATGTGGTGAATCTGATTGGTCCAGCCTATGGCCAATCAGATTGGTGGCTTTATGACATTACCCAACTGCCACACACACACACACATACACCTACTCCCGCCCATACCGCTGCCTCACACCCCTGCGCCTCCAGCCTCCCCTCCACACAGCACCACACACGCCACCTCCCGCCTCCCCTCCCTCACCCCGGTGCCTCCAGCCACAACCGGCTGGGACCAAGCGGCGGAACGGACGGCCGGGGCAGCCCACCCCCCCTCACTCGTACCACACCACCCCCCCTAACCCGTACCACACCACCCCCCTCAACCCGTACCACACCACCCCCCTCACGCGTAAGGTGCGGCGCCGCACGGAACTGCGGGGGGGGGGGAGGGGCCTGGCCCGAGAAAGGCTCCGCACAGGACTGTGGGGGGTGGGGCCTGCGCCCGAGAAAGGCGCCACGGGCGGCGGGGCCTGCACCCGAGAAGGGCGCAGCACGGGACTGAGACGTGTGTGTGTGTGTCTCAGTGTGTGTGTGCGTCTCAGTGTGTGTGTGTGATACTGTGTGTGTGTGTGTGTGTGTGATTTTTACATCACTTATGGCACCAAAATATACATTGTACTGTGGTGTGGTTACAATAAACCATTTTTATACAACATCGTATTACATTTTCTTCCATCTTTCTTTTCAATATTATTATCCAACCTTTACAACAAACAGTCACCTATTGTTCCACGATTTATAAATAATACTACCTATTACGCATTTACATCCCGGGCAACGCCGGGTCTCTCAGCTAGTGGAGAATAAAACTCTTCATTAAAGCTACTTTTTCTTAAACTCTCCAATTTATTCTAACGCTGCTCTCTGCATAGGCCCCTAAGTGTTTCTTATCATGAACCAGGGAAAGAGAAAGATGAAAGAGTTATATATGAGCTACAGGACCGTACCATGCACATCTTAGGCTGAGCTTATACTCAGTGCGAAGGTGCTGGCGCGCGTGCGACAAACACAAAGGGCTAATCCCTATGTGGCCACCCCTAGATCGCACGCGAGCACGACAGAGCGCGATGGCGGGACTGCATTTTGAAAAGACAAAAAAAATAGATCTTTTCCAGCGCGGTCGCGTGGCGTCAGTGTCACGTGAGCGGTTAAACCAATGAGGGCGAACCAGCTTCGTGACGCGTCCGCCACGCCTCTGCCACGCCTCCCCATCGCCTCCTGCAGCCGAGATCACACATCGCTCGGGTGAGAGGCGCCCGCGGTGCGATGAGTGCGCGTGGACGCGCACGCCAGCGTGGACTATAATCCTGGCCATAGGGGGGAGAAGGGAGAGGGGGATATGAGAGAAACTTTCAAATATATAAAGGGGTTCAACAAAGAACAGGAGGGAAGCATATTTTAGTGAAAGAGAAGAGCTAGAGCAAGAGGCCGTCCTCTGATGCTGGAGGGTGGGAGGCCACCAAGGGGAAATGTGAGGAAGTATTTCTTCACGGAAAGGGTAGTAGATGCATGGACCTGCCTCCCAGCAGAGGTGGTAGGGGCAGTGTCAGATTTCCCGTTAGGCCCGGGTCTAAGGCGGCAAAATATGGGGGTGGCAAAAATGTCCGCCCCCATTTGCATTTGCCGCTTATCGGACCTAATGGGAAGGGACTTACTCACCTGTGCCGGCCCCTCCGTTCTGCCGCCCTCCTTCTCCTCCTTCAAAATCGAGCGTCAAGTGACGCCACGGATGTCGCAAACGACGGCACGCGGCGTCTCGTTGCCATGGTAACAAAATGACGTCAAGCCGCCGCATTACCGCGGCAGACGCAGGCAAGTGCCTAAGGGCGGCGGATTGGGGAATCCGCCGCTGTGTCGGGGCTAATGCGGTAAGGGAATTCAGACATGCTCGGGATAGACAAAAATGTATCCTAAAAACAAAAAGAAATCCCCAAGGATCATAGAGAATCTGAGGTTTTACAGCAGATAGAAAAATAGGCAGAAACGGTGGGACAAGCGCTTCTTATCAGCCATGAAATGCTATGTTTCTATATATATGAACTGGCTGCTACATTGACGCCTGGAGAGGCATTTTAAATGCAGTACATGTGAGTGCTATGCTGTCTCTTTTCATCAGCAAGGTTATGCATCGGAACAAGTAAATGCTTTGTATGCCAGGAGATTGGCATAGAGTGGGATTTTGACCCTGAATATGTAACAGTTATTTTATCAAGAGATTTCCTCTTTTTTTGCCCCACCTTTGTCACCTTGGGCTTTAAAGCTGCTGTTCAAGCTGCCGTTTTTTTTTTTTTGTTTGTTTGTTTTTCTGTTTAATATGTGCATCAATAAAATCCACACAATGATAAGTAATTCGCTAAGTTGCCGATCGATCCGTTCTCCCGTGATCAATCGGCGAAGATTCGGCTCTGGGGGGTTCACTAAATGGCTGCCAGTGCAGCAGGAGGACCAAAGATGCAAAGTTCTGTGGGGAAGATAATGTGACCAGGCGGTCACTAGTTACAATTGGGGCACTGCTAGAGAGAGGGCGGGGCTCAAAAAGGGGTGTGCCAGAGCCTGTTTCAAAAGAGGAAGGGAATGTGACTTTGTAAATGGTTGCTATAGAAACCAAAAATGCTTGTTACATTATAATACATTAAAAATGACATTTAGAGCTGTCTAAAGAAAATGCTACAAGTATTTTCTCATAGTACAGAACTGATTTATTTTAAAAAAAAACACACGTAGGATATTGCTAGGGATGCAGCTTTATGGGCTGCTTATAATAGGGGACGGAGGAGTTATCCTGAGCACGTTATATGGTTTCATATTCTGCATCTGTGTCAAGTATAAGGTTTGTGGGGCCCTTTTTGGTCCCCCTGACAGTAAAATGGTCTTACTTTTTCGCACAATACATTTTAAGGTGCCTCCAAACTCAATTTACAGAGTCATAATAACATATTTATTGTGATGTATCAAAGCCCCCTGCCTCTAAAACTAAAGTATGAGACCCTGCCTCAGATTAATCAATGGGAAAAAAAGGGATACAATCAGGGTTTTATGTCTTAATAAATATGCTGAAGATTTTAACTGTTGCCCCAGTTTTGCAGCCCAGAGACGTTGATACACAATCCCCAGAATGTGCTCGTTTTGCCCACAGTGGAAATACATTGAGGTGGTAACATGGGCGAGGAAAGAGGGAGAAATCACAGGGCACGCTGATTATACTGGCATTTATTACAATTGCACGGTTGTATTGCTGTCATTTTCGTCCTTTTCATTTCAGTCGTAAAAATAGGCTTCAGCCTAAAACAAATATGAGAACAATAATGGACAACTTTGGTACAAACAGTAAAACAAGGCTGCCCAGAAAGCCCATATCAGATTAATCCAGCATGAAGGTGAGGTGTGGCTCTGCGATTACAATGTTACCATCCCTGGTCCTAAAATGTCAGCGACAGGCTCACCCAGTCCTGATTTATATGTGGTTGCCTTATTGCCTGTATCCCTGGGGACATTTGGATGTGTTGTTGGTAAGTAATGTCTGCCGCTGGTGCATAGCGCGTTGGCTTCTTTACAAGGCTGAATTACTGCAATCTGCCTGATTTATGGCTGTTCTCTGAGTGCTTCCTATATAAAACCCTGAATTATCTGACTCTGTGTAGCAGAAACAACACATCTCGTTTCAGTTCCTATGGAGAAATGAAACCGCACATCCAAGTGAAACAGCAGTAGCAGTGCTAGTGACAGCAACAATAACGTATCAGTACTCTCTTATCAGTAATATATCAGTACTCTCTTATCAGTAATATATCAGTACTCTCTCATTAGTAATGTATCAGTACTCTCTTATTAGTAATATATCAATACTCTCTTATTAGTAATGTATCGGTATTCTCTTATTAGTAATGTATCGGTATTCTCTTATTAGTAATGTATCGGTATTCTCTTATTAGTAATGCATCGCTATTCTCTTATTAGTAATGCATCAGTACATGATGGGGCTCAGTAATAATGTATCCAAACTAGTTAGTGCTCATGAATAATGGATATGGGTAAAATGATTCTGTGACCATGAATTATGTATGAGTACTAGTTGTTGTTTCTCAGTATTAGTGAGTATTGTGCAGTGAGCTGTGTTGCCTTCAGCCTGAACATAAGGGAGCAAGGAAGTAGGACCCCTGGGGGATTCTATTAAATGGGACTTGCAGAAGCTGAACTTTTCACTGAAGCTCTGAGATGGACTATATATATATATATAGAGGTATGAGAGGCTCACCTCATGGGAGTATCAAGACTACAATACATGCTTTTGCAGTGGGATACAAGCCCCTAAACCCTAAATGCACAGCCCCTATAATAGGTTAGAAAACCCTACTGTACAAAGTGCCTTATTGGAAAATATGGTGTCATTGAGTTCTCATCCCTGCTGTGTCCTCCGAGAGATGTGTTCTAGCTTGTATTAGTCAGAGACACGTGAAGTTGCCCTTTGTGGAGATAGCTGAAGAAGCCTCGTCCCTTTTGTTAGGATACCCACGAGAAGTGGGGTTTGAATTCTGATGTATTGTCAAGTATCGAAAGAAAGGAAAATGTGACATTTGTCAGCAGTTTATAAAGCGTGGAAAATGGGCCAGTTCTCTTGTGCCTTGTCCCTGAGCTCCAGTTATTTTTCAATGCCTGGAAATAATTAAGCCTCTAGTGTCAGCCTGGCAAGACAATGAGGAACATTGAGGGCACCAGGAGATGGGGGGGAGGGAGTTCGCAGGATCTGAGTACTGTAATGGAATGCACATAAATGAAATGCTGGGGAGATGGACAATGACAATTATACAGTATTTCACAGTTCGCTGCTGTCCCTGAATTCCAGCTCCTATTGATCGGCTAGCAGGAGCTGTTCTACGTTCTGAAAACAGAGTCGTATACACCTGCACGATGCACTAATTATAATCCTGCAGTACCCGTCACTGAGTGTCAGTTATTACTGGGGTATGGATTTGTTTGACAGGTTTCCATCCTACCCTGCACTAGGTACAGTTATTAAGGGAGAGGGTACACACACTGACTGGCACTGAGAGTTTGAAGCAGGGGAGCCTGGTTCAATTCCTGGTGTCTACTCCTTGTGACCTTGGGCAAATCACTTATGTCCCTGTGCCTCAGGTAACAACAAATAGATTGTAAGCTCAAAGGGGCAGGGACCTGTGCCTGCAAAATGTCTCTGTGTAAAACTAGCAGCGCTTTACAAGAACATATTATTATTAATATTATTATTATTATTATTATTATTATTATGATTATGTTCTGGGCTTTACATAAAGTTGATACAGTATGTTGAGTTCATTATTTCTCGGTATGGAGCCTGCAGCATAGTTTAACTCATGCACTGTCATGCTATAGAGGCCCTACTACTGGCTCCAGGGTATGGAACAGGTTTATCCAGTCCTGGTTTTTCTATCCCGTACAAACCGAGACTAACAAAATCTCCCTGACTTTGAAACCTATGGGCACTCCAACCCTTGCCTGGAATGGATATGTGTAGGGTGTAGGGTGTAAGGAATAGTGTATAATGTAGAGTGGAGTATATACATGTAGGCTGTAAGGTGTAGTGTATACGTGTAGGGTGTAGTGTATACATGCAGAGTGTAAGGTGTAGGGTGGAGTATATACGTGTAGGGTGTAAGATGGAGTGTATACGTGTAGGGTGTAAGATGGAGTGTATAGGTGTAGGGTGGAGTGTAGGGTGTAAGATGGAGTGTATATGTGTAGGGTGTAAGATGGAGTGTATACGTGTAGGGTGGGGTGTAAGGTGTGCGCCAGAAGACTGTACTTTTTTAGATTCAAAGATCCAGTTGACATGATCCAGAAATTAAAATAATTTTCCAAGTCGCTTTCATATTTTATTTGACGGATAAATCCTCAGTACTGTGTAATAAATAAAAACAAAACGCTATTAAATTGTAGACAATGTGTTGCATGGCTGACTGCTTTTGATTTGTATTGTAGCTAGAATATATTGCAAAGTGGAATCACTCCTTTAACCCCTTCACTGGAAAAAAAAAGGGCCACGAACCTACTGTTGTGCAGTTATTTTGCACGACTGTGCTGGCCCATCTGGCAGAGAAGGAGTCACAGTGTGTCTATCATCAAATATAACAAGTATCATTGATAGATGTAGCACTGAATGTTCCCTGGACTTCCACAGGTGTTTTTGGACATGGTCTGATACTTGTAACACCAAACGCAGCCGAAGTAATACAGCTCCAGACCAATAAAATTGATAGGTGTAATCTCTCTCCTGGTGCAGCCTTTCACAGATTCCAGGGGCCAATTAAGAGCTCGGATTATGTTGTCCTTCCATCTCTCTCTCTCTCTCTCTCTGAGGGACTCTCTGGCAGAAACCAATGCAAAGACAAGAGCCTGAAGCAAGAGGGGAGACCAGGCAAGAGCTGGAAGGAAAGAGGTTAGCGACTGGAAGGGGAGATTCTGGAGGCAGCCTGGGACCTTATTTATATGCCTTTATTTTTTGTTTGAGAATAATCATCCAGGGATAAAATGCACCCTATTAAATGTCCCTTAAATTATTCAGCCCTAGAGGTAACAGGTTTTGTATCCACGTGCTTGTCCTTAATGCCAATCCAGTGCTAAGGATCCTATACCCCAGCACTGATCATCTGAGACATAGTAGTTATGGAATCTGTATGTTTATACTGTTCATGCCCCAAACCAGTGTTTTCCAAAGCTCTCCTAGTGACAGGGCCACACCAGGTTTTTGGAATAACCCTTAAAATTGCATCCAGATGAATGCCCTTTTTTTGCATACTAATAGAATGTTAGGTGCTTGTCTTACAAACCTGGTGAAGAGAGGTTTGGAAAACACGGCTCTGAACAAAACAAACCCATAAGGCTCATTGACTACGCGCTCTATATAGATGTCTCAAACTGTCCTGATCTAGAGCAGCGGTGAGCACACTGGGGGGCACGAGACTGTCTGCGGGGGGCACAGGCCTCTGTAAACCTGACTTAGCTTGGCTTCTTAGACGCGTCGCCATGGCAACGCGGCGTCAAATGACGCCGAGAGGTCTTGTGACGTCACATTGCTATGGCAACGTGACGTCATGCCGCCAGAGGCGAGGTAAGCGGGGATGGTGGGGGGAGGGCGCAGAGAAACGGGGATCTGCCGCAGGGAAAAAAGTTTGCACCCACTTATCTAGAGTATGAATATATGTATATATTTAGTTATATATCGCTTCACAGCAGTAATACACAGGACATAATAATATAACATCTAATGGGAATAAGCATTTCAGACATAAAAGTAACATTAGGAAAAGGTGTCCCTGCCCGGAAGAGCTTACAATCTAAATAGTATGTGGGGAGAATTTACAGAGGCAGTATGCAGGTGTTCTGGTAAGTGTGACTGCAAGGGGTCATGGTATATGCAAATGAGATGTATAGTATCAGCAAGCGGTGCTACCCAAATGGTTCATTAACGAGCTGTGTTTTAAGATGGGTCTTAAAGGTGGATTGAGAGGGTGCTTGTTAGATATTGAGGGGAAGGGCATTCTGGAGGAGTGGGGCAGCAAGTGAGCAAGGTTTTAGGTGAGAGAGGGCTTTAGGTACAAAAGGGGGTAGACAGAAGACATCCTTGAGCAGCACACAAGGGTTGAGCAGGTGTATAGCGGGAAATTAGGACTGGGATGTAAGGCGGGGCAGAAATATAGAAAGGTCAGCATCTTCAGAATCATGGAGCCATTGACTGCAGAGCACAGAGCTGTGACATTTCAATAACTCTCTTTTTGTTCCCCGTAGAAATAGGAAAATGTCACCAATGTCCTTTATTAACCCTCCCAATCTCCCTATGTGGCTGAACCATGTACAACAAAGTATGGTCAGAGAGCATTACCCAAGACCGCATACCAAGAAATAAAACGACTGCCATGAACAGATACATATTTTTTATTACACATTTTACCAAACAGTACATCTCTTGGGCAGGGCTGGCACTGCCAGGAAGACCCACAAAGATATCGGAGTACAGGACAATGCACCTGCATAGCAAGAAAATAGAAAGCCCTTATATTAGCATAAGTGCAGTTTAGTAGATTCAGCAGGTGAGCTATACACTTAATCTCCTTCATTGCATGGTAATGTGCTGCAGACTCCTTCACTGCCATAGGGGTTAATATTATTCGCCTCATTGAACACACTGTCTGCTCTCCCTGTGTCTCCCTTTGCAGATTTGAATATTTCTGGGACCCCTTCTGTCCCAGAAATGGATGTGCCTCTGTTATTTCCTTTCCTTTAGCACAATTAAAACAGAAACATTTGAAGTGAAGATTCAGCAGCTGTACTTGCCCCTTTAACAGGACTCCCCTGAAACTATGCAGATCCACTCTAATTGTTGGTGGCACGACTAGTGTCTGTAACCCCTTCAGTGCTGGAACCCAGTAAACATTCTAGAGCCACACATTTCAGGACCCCGTAATGCTGTGGTTTATTTACTTGGTGGGAAAATACTTGATACACTAATTACAGTGGTGCTCAAACTCAGTCCTGAATCAAGGACCACCAGCAGGCCAGGTTTTAAGGACACCCCTGCTTCAGCACATGTGGTTCAGTCAAAATGACTCAGCCACTTGATTGAGCCACCTGAGCTGAAGCAGGTATATTCCTAAAACCTGAGCTGTTGGTGACCCTTGACTCAGGACTGAATTTGAGAACCCCCAGACTAAAACCATCTTCTAGAAATCCCCATCCCATGGAAGCCCCTTCTATAGCCCCCTGAAAACAGCTGTTTGGGGCTCTGTCTGCAGTTAGGCTCAGCACATCCATTGTGAATTCTCTCAGTCCTACAACTGAAGCCAAATCATGTAGAACTTGGTTGCAGTTAAATTGTACTTTGAGGGCAAAAAAGGGAGATTTCCAGTTTCTACTAAAGTGCATTTATTGGCAGCAGGGCACGCGTGCAGCAAACACTTCCACACCCCACAGAGCCGGCATGCGTGGGGTGTGGGATCACGGCACCAGAACGCTCAATTGGACCAGAAGCTCACAATCTTTTCACCTGGAAACAAGTAGAAAAAAAGTGCTGGGTTGAGATGCTGAAAAATCTTCAGCGGCAAAGTCAAACCCATCATTACATCATTGGATGTCAGTACAGTCCCTGGGGGGGACACTGAAATGTCACTGTTTACAAAAGGCATTAGGCATTAAATGGAAATGGGATTGGTTCCTGCTAGACACACCTAATTGGGACAATCATCTTCCAGTATCATGAACATAGAGAAGACAATAGAAGACCATCATGAACATAGAGAAGAC
Source organism: Ascaphus truei (assembly GCA_036426205.1). NCBI lineage: Eukaryota > Metazoa > Chordata > Amphibia > Anura > Ascaphidae > Ascaphus > Ascaphus truei. The sequence goes on from CM071587.1 coordinate 3,533,709, forward strand.
AAGAGAGGACCCTCATTTCACCCAATTTCTGTTCCCGTCTGTGGTTATTATGACATCCTCCATTTACACATTGGGAGTTGAGAATGAAAGTCTCCCTACTGCAGAACAGCAGCCAAGAATGCACTAGATTTATAAATGCAACAAGTGACATTGCTTTGTACAGGAATTTATATCCCTTTGAATAAACATGGTACCCTTTTTTAGTCCAGTCTTTCAGCTGTGAGACTTGGATACACCAGAGACTTATTCAGTTAGCTGCCACAGTTCCAATCGTATGCGACCTCGCGGGAAGGCCCGTTGACTTCAACGAGGCTTTCCATGCGGAGAGCTGGATCTGCGCTATCACAGCTTACTGAATATGACCCATAGACTCCTGTGTGCCAATGTGCTATTTGTCTCCATTTCTGGATGGCTCATCAGACATTGTGTAAACATTGAGCACCTGGCTGCCACCCACACACACCGATGCAGCCACCAGTATCCGACCACTTGCCTTGGAAAATCTGGGGCAATCTCACAGTAAATGCCTCAACATTTCTGTTAGATTCCTAATGGCCCATATGATTAACACTGTGGGGTGTCCCTGCAGTCCCATTCAAACTGACTGGGACTGCAGGGACCCCCGATGTGTAATCAGATGGGCCATTAGGAATCTCACAGAAATGTTGAGGCATTTACTGTGAGATGCCTTAGTTTTTACCCAGGCAAGTGAACGGATACTGGTGGCGTCATTTGTGTCACACTGTACAGGCTACCACCAGTCAATACATAATCGAATAGAATACACTGCTAGAAGAAAAGATGTGAATCAAACGTCAACATCCCTCCTTCTTCCGTAATCTTCAAATGTGGCACAAATAGGATTTTTTTTTTCTTAACCCTTTTTCTGCATGTCCCACAATGCACTGTTACACTTAGAAACATAGGCTCCTATACGACATGAAACTGTTTCCCAGTGTTGGAGAAGAGATCAGCTCCATTCTAATTAATAGGATTCAAATATTCTTCCCACACAATGAAGCCACTTCCACAGCTTGTCGAATAGAGGCTTTAGATTCTTCTTAGTTTTTTGCACACCCTTTCATGGAAGAACCACAGAGTTTTCCACAGATGTACAGTAGCAGTGTGAATGGAGCTGTGGAAACCTCAACGGTCTCTTCTTTGTGTGTCATGAAAACCAAAGGGTAGATTCAGGGCAGTGAGAAATGCGTGGTCGTGGAAAATGGTCATATAAATGAAGGGTATTACACTTCAACAAATCAACCCCAGGGAACAATACATTTAGAAATCAGATAGGAGTCAAATGGAGTTTGAAGCTTTATAGCAGCTTAAGAAATTGAGCAGCCCAGGTGCGATCAAAGTGACCCGTATCTGTCACCAGCTTGATAGATAACGATGCATTCATTGCTCTTTCTGTCTTCCCTGTCCGCCTGTCCTTCACTTTATCTGCTCACTGTCAGAGGAGTAACCAATACCCTTTCTCTGTAGGTAGCTAGGTAAAAGTGTAAGGTTGTATTAACATACCCCTTAAATCCTGTGGCCACACGCTGTCCCAGTTTCCTCATCCTCCCTCAGTGGTTTCTCTTATGGAAGAAGCCTCTTTACAATGTAGAGGAAATTATTGCTGGCCTCCCCAGCTGCACATGGGTCAGATAAAGCATCGGTGAGGTCTGACTGACAATCTGATGATGGCAGACTAATGACAGATGTGGGAAGGAGTTCCGACAAGCTTTCTATTTGTGAGTCATTGTTTCCTGCCTTTTAATTAACAAGGGTGATATTATCTGTCTCATCACCCATGCGGTGTTCTGCTGGGATTTTGTATTCTCAGCACCTGCCCAGATGCGCCATCCCAGAGGGGGCAGTGCATGCCCTTGCCCCTTTAAAGACTACAAGGGGAAGAGTTCAATGCAGTTACCCCAATGTATTTGGGATCCCATCTTTGCAGACAACAGCTTATTAGCACAATGAAGCAAGCTCTACTTTTCACATTTTGGATGAAAAAAAAAAAAGTCAATGCCCAATATTGTTGATTTAGTAAAGGTTGGAAGGCTCTGCTGACATCTGTATGGGGTCAACTCAACTGAGCAGGCGATAACAGGTCTGAGAAGATAAGATTGAGGGTCACGTTTGTTTAATGTATATGCTTATAATTTATGTAGCTCTTCCTCTATCTCACATGAAGCCCTATGGCATATATACAAAAAGCTCTGATAATTCCGGGCTCATAAAGTCTAAATCAGTAACAGGCGTTCTGTTCCCTGAAGTTAACGTGAATCTACAAAGCTAATTCTATACGAAAATAACGGCCGTCAGTGATCTCATGAGCACAGGTGTAACGCCATGGGAAGTTAGCGCGGCCGTGCGTCAGCTTCAAATAACATGGCGTCACGCCTGTCTTACCCAAAGGCGGCGTTACTCCCATCCAGAGATTAATTAAAGTTAAAAAAAGAGAGACAGGAGAGAAAAGAACCCTGTAAATAACAATAGTTATAGTTAAAGTAATACAAGGGCTGAAATCAGCAATTAACACTGCATTACTGACCTTCGAAGTTAGCACTTAACAAGGTTTTAATTTAAGTTATAAACTCGTTAAGTCAATAATAGAACTTTGTGGATCTGGGCCGAAGAGCCTTATTCTATATTGTCTAAACCGACCGTTACGGTGGTTTTGGGCTGAAAATCTCCATTCAAGTCAATAAGGATTTTGGGACAAAAATGCCACTTTGGATTAAATACTGTATAATTACGTCCAAATAATAATTGGTTGTCCTTGTATAGCACTGTGCTTTACAGAGACATTTTGCAGACACAGTCCCTGCCCCATAGAGCTTACAATCTATGTTTTAGGTGCCTGAGGGACAGTAAAAAAAAGTGACTTGCCCAAGGTCACAAGGAGCTGACACTGAGAATTGAACCAGGTTCCCATGATTCACACTCAGTGCCAGAGTCAGTGTCTTTACTCACTGAGCCACTCCTTCTCTCTAAACGTATGATGCTCTGTAGGTCTTTCTGGAAGGATAAATGCAATGAGTTATTCGCAAGCTGCTTCCCAATCAAGCTCTTGGCTGCTATGACTTTGGGTGTTGCTAGTCCCTCCTGCATCCTTTCTTCTACACACAGAACCACATAGGTACCAAATACATTTGCATTAAAGGTGGATTCTTACACCGTCTTACCTCTTGTCTTTCAGAACAAGCAGATCTGGAACACTGTCTCTACAAATATCCTTCCTCGCCCATAGAGTGATGAATCTGCACCGATATCAATAAGGACAGTTATAATGTCTTTAATCATGGCCCAGAGCTGCAGAAAATGGGATTATTTAGTAACCGAGAAGTGGAGATCCTTACATGTGTAGAGCTACCTTCACTCAAGGAGCCGATCCAATTTCAGCTCTTATTGAATGTGTCACCTCCTGTTCCCTACTGAAGGGAACAAGTTGGTGTGGCCTGCATTTTTTCCTTCCAATCCGTACTTATTGAATAATGTAGAACCTGTTAGCAAGAAGGCCTATGTTTGACCTTGGTCATTTCGCTTGACCTCAGCTACCAATTTAGAATGAACATTTTTTCAGGACACAGGATTAACCCATTTAACACTGGCAGAACTTTGCTGTGCAATGTGCTGACAGGGTTAATCCTTCCTCTGCATCTTGTAATGATATTAAAAAGAAAGCAAACCTTTTTCTCTGCTTAACTTTAGCCTGATACTCTTGTCTGACAATGAAGGAGTATCCTTCTTGAATTATTGTGAGTCAATGTAGTACTTAGTGGGAGCTGTTAAAAAAAGCATTCAGATTTCAATACATTCATCAGGTGTGCGGTGTGTCTAGCAAGAAAATAAAGCAGCCCATTCACTGTGATAGTCTGCAGAATATTGCTCTGCAATGGGACATTGAAGTTCATCTCCAAATGATAATAAGCTGGACTGGGGTTTTAAAATGTTACTTCAGTCTGGTCTCAGTTTTACACTGCACCCAGTTTTGTGTCAGTGTTACGCTGCACCCAGTTTTTGTTTTTTTTTACATTGAGAATCATTTAATTGACAAATCTGATGATCCATTTGCCTTAGAATTAAAATCGAGTACGGGGGTTAGCAAACCCCAAGCACTTCTGTACAAGTGACCGGGCACAGAACATCCTCTGTCCTGAGCAGACTTACAGCAAGTAGTTCAATTTGCACAAAACACATGGGACGAGAATTTGCATCCCACTGAGCAGCATGTCACAGTCACAGAACATCAGAACAAGCAGCAGGAACGTCTGGACAGGTGCCAACAGGTCACAAAAAAAGAAGATTCGAGCAGGAACCTTCCAGATCTCATGCTGGAACCCCCCAATCGCCGATCAAATATGAGTCTTTCAATGGAAATCTTCTTGGCAACCAGCTCAGAACTACTGCAAAACAACACTTCCAAAGTCAGTTAGTCTACAGTAACTGCAAAATGAATGTAGAGTTTGCAATAAGGCACTCATGCAGGTGTACATTTGCACGCTTGTCCCCTTTCCAGTAACCATGTATCTCGGTTTAAAGACCATTTTCAAAGCACTTGACTGTTTATCTTTTGAATGGGCTGAATAATACATTCAGAGATGTACAAGTGGAACACAATCATACATTTGAGATACACACCCATTATATATCTATATCTATCTATCCATCCATCCATCCATCCATATTAATTCTTCTACCTACACACATACAGATGTAGCAGGACTAACAGTTCTTGGTGCCACGGTTTTCACTGTGCAGGTGCAGTTGCAGATCTTGCAGTCCCGAGGACAGAAGGCTGCCAGAAGGATTAGCATTGCAGGGTTCCATGATTCCGAATGGGACCTGTAGCCTTAATCCTTTTGGGCCATCTGCAGGTAGAAAATACAAGGACAGAAAGTCTGTCTACATCTGTATACACACAAAGACATATATGCATTCTTACATTCTCTACACACCCCAACACACACACACACACACACACACATTCACCCTCAAAAATTCACTTTCACTCAGACACACAAGTGCGCACACATACAGTATTACGCACAGAAGCTAACACAAACTTACAAACACAAAACATGCACCAGGTTCTCAAGCATAACTATACTCTTGCACACACACCCTAGACACAACATTTTCGGACTTCTTCTAACAGGGGGTCATATCATATGCCCGCCTTCATAGCCTGGGGTTTTAATGGAAGCTGTCCTAGTGCCTATCACTGCTGCCAGAGGATATAGTGATGCAGCCAGGTAAACATCCCCAAACAATATTCAGCCCCAAACAGATCCTGTGCCAACAAAATTCAGGATGTACACGGCTGATCCCTTCAGAGTTGACACCTTCTGCCAGACTCCCTGACTGCTCCCCCTTGTGCAATCTCTTCTGTATAACCTGGCTGGAGACGTGATGCTCCCCAGCAGTCATCTGCTCCTGGTCCTTACAGCATATTGTAGGGCACATCTTAATTAATAATACTGAAGATGTAGAAACTTAAGACCATCTCTGTGCTCTCGCTGTCCTTCTGTCAGAGGCACGCTCATCTCATATTGTGTTGAGTTTGCTCATGTAACCTGGGATCCGTTGACAGGTCAGAAGATATTGGACCCTGGATCCTGCCATGATGCAACCGCTTCCAGATCCCCCTCTGCTCCACTCTGCTTTATTCCAATCATTAGCATTGCCTTTGGCTTCAGTGATTTCTTTGATCCCTCGCTTGCTGGAGTGTAGCTTTGCAGATCCCCAGCAAAGAAAGGCTTAGTGTTTTGAGGCTTTAAAGACAGCTGTGTGTGTGTGTATATATATCTATATCTATCTATATATATATAGATAGATATAGATAGATATAGATATATATATAAAAATGTGAACATCTCTAGATGCAGCTCTGACAGGCTTCAGTAAGGTACAATGCCAAAGTGACGAGCTTAAGGTTGGATGTGTTTTTCTGCCAGGAAACAACCACAGATGAGGACGGGGATTGAAGTGTTAGCATTCCCATCACATTCCTTTATGTTACAGTTTCGGTGCTCTACGGGAGTTGGGTTACCAATCAGATAGATCTCATTTAGGTTTGGTGACGTTAGTTAAAATTGTGTGTGTGTGGTGTGTGTGTGTGTGGTGTGTGTGTGTGTGTGGTGTGTGTGTGTGGTGTGTGTGTGTGTGTGTGTGTGTGTGTGTGTGTGTGTTTTCTCTGGCTGCTTGCAGAATGCAATTTCTTTCAGTTTGAGTCACCTAATTAACATTGCTCTGTAAATCCAACATAATTTCCCAAAATGTTCCCTAGAACACCCGGGGCGTTGGCACAAAGTACAGTATGTGCAATTCTCACAGCAAGGGGGTAAAATATCTGGCCAATCACTATTGATGTTAAAAAAAAACAAACATGTAGATATGTTTACATGTTGATATGAACACACACCAGCTGTATATACTGTACATAAGTTATAAGTTAGATATAGTTTTGGGGTGAAAGCTCAACAGTTCACCCATTCTGATTCCTGCTCCTCTGGAGCAAAGAGCATGAAGTCTCTAGAAAAATCTAGATTATGTGTACAGATCCTCCACTGCTAGACAGAGGGAGAGAAGGCAAACGCTGAGAATCTCACTCTGCAATGAGGGTCTTGGATCCTCACTGTGATAAATAGGTGTAACACCTGTTGGGTCTCTCCAGCAGTGAAAGAGTTAAGATTGGAGAAGTCTGTTCTGGCCACTCTTTTGGAGATGGGCTTCCTTTCCACTGTGAGTGTAGGAGGTTGGTGAACTCCATCATAAAGAGCCAAAGGACCCATCTGCTGCTGTCCATTCTGCACACTAGATGGGCGGATGCAAGAGAGGGTGTCTCTTCCAACACCCTCCTCATCTTGGTCACAAGGCTGTTATCTGCGTCAGTTCTGCCTGTGGGCTAGGCCCTCCCTGGTCCACTTCTGCCCCCATCATGGGCAGCTCCATGCCTAGTCATGCCGGGTTATTCGGACCGTCCGAATTCTTGCAGGCATAAGCGACATCCTTGGCGATGCTGCACATCCGGTTGGACATCTGCAACTCGGTGCGGAAGGCTGAGGGGAAGCAAAACTTTTTGAAGCACGCCTTGAAGTTCTCGTCCAGGAAGGCATAGAGGACGGGGTTCAGGCTGCTGTTGGCATAGCCCAGGGCGATGCAGAAGTGCAGGATGGCCACCTTGAGGTCGCTGTCCGGCTTGGCCCCCAGGCTTTGCACCAGCACGAAGATCTGAATGGGGGTCCAGCAGATGATGAACACGGCCACCACTACCAGTACCAGCCGGGTGATCCGGCGCAGGTTACGGTCCTTCTCCTTGGATCCAGACAGAACTCGCACCTTCTTCAGGCGTCGGATCATCAGGCTATAGCAAATGGTGATGATGAGGACAGGAATGACGAAGGAGAAGAGGAAGACGCAGATGCCGAAGACGGGATCCCAGTAATATTCTGGGAATGGCATCTGCACCAAGCATTCAATCTCTGCAGAGCAAAGCAAAAACACTTTTAGCACTTTTACCATGTTTGACTGCTGTACTGAGAGAGAGTACAGACCTACACACACACACACACACACACACACACACACACACACACACACACACACAGTCTCACACTATCACACACACAGTCTCACACACACACACACGCACAAACACACACACACGTGCACAAACACACACCATCACATTGATGGACCCACTGGAAAATATTGAATACCAATTATGTATAATTCTTTGCATTTCTCTGAGAACACTTAATTCAAAGCAGTTCAGCAATGTCTGTTTATCTGGATATGCAGAAGGAAAGGAGCACAGCTTCCCCATCAGTGGATCAAAAATAGATAGGGCAACTCCAGATGTAGTTAAATTGTGTTTATTGCACAATCAGTTTAGCAATGAAGGTGTAGGAAACACACCAACATGTTTATTCCAACAGAACTTTGTCGTGTCCTGTTGGATGAAACATGTTGGTGTGTTTCCTACACCTTCATTGCTAAACTGGACTGATTGTGCAATAAACACAATTGTACTGCATCTCGAGTTGCCCTATTTATTTTTGATCCTGATGCGGAAGCTTTTTCTGCTTAAATTATAAAAGAAAAATACTGTAATGAAATTATTATAAAAAATAAAAATAAACCAGCACAAATTAAATGAGCACAAACAATTTCCACTTATTTACCATGGAATACTTGCTCAATCAGCAAGAATACAATCCTTTTAAACCGGTGGCAAGCTTTTTGAAAAACATTCACCTTGGCAGACATTTTTATAGTGTGCTGGAAAACTTTATATAACACTCACCTGGAGTAAAATAACACCTAAAGGATTTCACAGTGAGGGAGTGATCGGATGCAGAGAACAAGTGGGGAGGACATTCAGTAAAAAGAAGGATGTGTGGAATGTAAAAGAAACCCCTGACCAATTAGGAGAAGGGCAGTTAGACCCTTGGTTGAGGGCCGTGGAGTGAGGCTTTTGGGAGGGCTACGTGTTGAAGTGGCTCTTGCCTCATGACTACTAGTTCCTCTGGTCACCTCCCCAAAAGCTTCCAGCACACCCACCCCCTATGGGGTTCAGGTTTATTGAGTAATGTTATGAACTGTGATTAGTGTTATGATTGTATGTAACATGTTACAAGGTGTCAGGGTACAAAAGTTGAGCAACTTAAAACAAATAAAAGATCAAGCGAACAAGAGAACAAGAAGAAGCAGGCAAAACAAAAGACACACAGGACCACAAAAGAAAAAGGGCGAAAAGGAAAAAAACAGCACCCCGTCTCCCCCTTTCCACCACCTCCCCCTCCTCCCCTTCCCACCACTTCTCCCTCCCCCCCGCTCCCTTCCCCCCACGCTCTCTCACACACCTGCTGCCTCCCGCCCCTACCACCGACATCACTGACCCACCGCCTCCACCCCCCTAGCAGGACACTTGCACTCACAACACCACGCGCAGGCCGCCGCTCACACCCTTGAAGGACCCCCACTCACCAAGACAGGCACTCACAACCCACGCGCCCACCCACCGCCTCACACCCTAGCAGGACCCACAATCACAGACAGGCACTCAAACCCACGCGCACCCGCCGCCTCCACCCCCTGCAGGACCCCCACTAAAAGAAAGCACTCACAAACCACCAACACCCGCCGCCTCACCCCTAGCAGGACCCCCAGCCGCAGTACAGCAATCACACCACGCGCCACCCGCCGACCCAAACACTAGCAGGAACACGACTCAGATTTTTACCATCACTTATGGACCAAAATATACATTGTACTGGTGGTTTTGTTGTGGTTACAATAAACCATTTTTATACAACATCGTATTACATTTCTTCCATCTTCTTTTCAATATATTATCCAAACCTTTACAACACACAGCACCTATTGGTCCCGATTTATAAAATAATACTACCATTACGCATTTACATCCGGGCAACGCGGGTCTCTCAGCTAGTGGAGATATAAAACTCTTCATTAAAGATACTTTTTCTGAAACTATCACTTTATTCTCACGCTGCTCTCTGCATAGGCCCCTAAGGTTTCTTATCATGAACCAGGGAAGAGGAAAAGATGGAAAGAAGTTATATATGAGTACAGGACCGTTACCATGCACATCTTAGGCTGAGCTTATTACTCAGTGGCGAAGGTTTGCTGGCGCGCGTGAGACAAACACAAAAGGGCTAATCCCTATGTGCCCCCCCTAGAGATCGCACGCGGAGCACGACAGAGCGCGATGGCGGGGGGGACTGCATTTTTTTTTTGAAAAGACAAAAAAAATAGATCTTTTCCAGCGCGGTCGCGTGGGTCAGTGTCACGTGAGCGGTGGTTATTAAAAAACCAATGTGGCGACCCAGCTTCGTGGACGCGTCCGCACGCCTCTGCCACGCCTCCCAATCGCCTCCTGCAGACCGAGAAATCACACATACGCTAGGGTGAGAGGACGCCCGCGGGGCGATGAGTGCGACGGGTGAAGCGCGCACGCCAGCGTGGACTATAATCATGGGGCATAGGGGGGAGAAGGGAGGGGATAGGAGGGATATGAGAGAAACTTCCAATATATAAAGGGAGTTTCACAACAAAGAACAGTGGATGGAAGCATTTTTTAGTGAAAGAGAGAGCAGAGCAAGAGGCCGTCCCTGATGCTGGAGGGATGGGAGCGCTCCCACAAGGGGAATGTGATGGAAGTATTTCTTCACGAGAAAGGGTAGTAGATCATGGAAACCTGCCTCCCACCAGAGGTGTAGTGGGCGTGTCAGCATTTCCCGTTTAGGCCTCGGGTCTAAGGCGGCAAAATATGGGGGTGGCAAAAAATGTCCGCCCCACTTTGCATTGCCGCTTTATATTACGGGACCTAATGGTAGGGACTACTCACCTTGTGGGCCGCCCCTCCGTTTGTACTACCGCCCACTCCTTCTCCTCCTTCAAAACGAAGCGTCAAGTGACACCCACGGATGTCGGCAAAACGTACGGTCACGTACTGCGTACTCGTTGCCATGGTAACAAAATGACGTCACGCCGCCGCATTACTACGCGGAACGCAGGCAAAGTGCCTAGGGCGGCGGATTGGGGAATCCGCGCTGTGGCGAGCTAATGCGGTTAAAGGGAATATCAGACATGCTCGGGATAGACAAAAATTATCTAAACAACAACAGAAATCCCCAGGATCCTAGAGAAATCGACTAGGTTTTACAGCAGATAGAAAAAGGCAGAAACGGTGCGGACACGCGCTTCTTATCCAGCCATGAAATGCTTATGTTCTATAATATGAACGGCTCTTGTACATGGACGCCTGAGGCAAATCGCATTTTTCTCTCTAGTTAACTCTTCTAAACACTCTCCTCATTCATCGTCGTCTCCCTTTTCTATCGCTGTATCAGCCAGTACATGTGAGTGCTATGCTGTCTCTTTTCATCAGCAAGGGTTAGCATCGTGAACAAGCTAATGCTTGTATGCCAGGAGATTGGCATAGAGTGGGGATTTTTGACCCTGAATATGAACAGTTATTTTATCAAAATTTCCTCTTTTTTTGCCCCACCTTTTGTCACCTTGGGCTTAAAGCTCGCTGTTCAAAGCTGCGTTTTTATTTTTTTTTGTTTAGTTGGTTGTTTTTCTGTTTGAATATGTGCAATCAATAAATCCACACATGATGAAGTAATATCGCTAAGCGTTCCGATCGAATCCGGTTCTCCCGTGATCCATACGCGAGATAGTCGGCCATCTGGGGGGTCACTAACTAAATGGCGCCGAGTGCAGCAGGAGACCAAAGATGCAAAGTTCTGTAGGGAAGGATAAATGTGACCCAGGCGGATCAATAGTTACCAATTGGGGGCACATGCTAAAGGAGGGCGGGGCTCAAAAAGGGGTGTGCAGAGCACTGTCTTTTTCAAAAGAGGAAGGGAATGTGAATTTGTAAAGTGGTGTGCTATAGAAAAAAAAATGCCTTGGTTACCACTTATAATACTATTAAAAAAATGACATTTTAGAGCGCTCTAAAGAAAATGCTATCAAGTACTTTTTCTCATAGGACAAAGAACTGACATCTTAAATTTTACAAAAAACAACACACGTAGGATATTGCTAGGATGCAGCTTATGGGCTGCTATAATAGCGGACGAGAAGGAGTGAGTTATTCCTGAGTCCGTTGATATGGTTTCATATACGCACTCACTGTGTCAAGTATATAGGTTTTGTGGGGCCCTTTTTGTCCCACGTACCATAAAAATGGTCTTAACTTTGTTCGCACAATACATTTAAGGTGCCCTCCAAACTCAATTTACAGAGTTCATAAATAAATATGTTATTTTGTTTTATGTGATGTATCAAATCCCCTGCCTTAAAACTAAATAGAGACCTGCCTAACTCGATTACTCCATGGGTAAAAAAAAGATACAATCAGGTTTTATGTCTTAATAAATATCTCGAAGATTTTAAACTGGTTGCACAGACCAGTTTTGAGCCAAGACTTGTGATACAAATCCCCAGAAGTGTCTCGTTTGTAGCACCACGTGGAAATACCTTGAGGTGGTAAATGGGCAGAAAAGAAATGGAAAGAGGAGAAATCACAGGGCACGCTGATTACTGGCATTTATTACCATTAGGAACGGTTGTATTGCCTAGTCATTTCGTCCTTCTTCATTTTCAAGTGTCAGTCAAAAATAGGCTTCAGCCTAAAACAAATATGGAGAAACAACAATGGACAACTTTGGTTACAAACAGTTAAACAAGAGACTGCCAAAAGCCCCCATATCAGATTAATCCAGCATGAAGGTGGGTGTGGCTCTGCGACTTACAAATGTTACCAGATCCCTGGTCTCCTAAAATGTCAGCGACGGACGGCTCCCCATTCCTGATTTTATAATTGTGGGTTGCCTTATGCCTTGTCATTCCCGGGGACTCATTTGGATGTTGGTTGGTAAGTAATGTCCTGCCGTGGTGCATAGCGCGTGGCTTCTTTCTACCAAGCTGAATTCACTGCACTCTGCCATGATTATGGCATGTTCCTCTGTGGGCTTCCTATATAAAACCCTGATTATCTGACTCTGTGTAGCAGAAACAAAACACATCTCGTTTCAGTTCCTATGGCAGAAATGACAAACCAGCACATCCAAGTTGGAACAGCCAGTAGACAAGTGCTAGTTGACAGCCAACAATTAACGATCAGTATCTCTTATCAGTAATATATACAGTACCTCTTATCAGTTAATATATCATTACTTCTCATTAGTAATGTATCAGTTACCTCTTATTTAGTAGTAATATATCAATATCTCGATTAGTAACTGGTATCGGTATTCTCTTATTAGTAAATGTACCATCGGTATTCTCTTATTAGTATGTACTCGGTATTCTCTTATGTGGTACATGCATCGCTATTCTCTATTAGATATGCATCAGTACATGATGGAGGCTCAGGTATAAGTATACAAACTAGTTAGTGCTCATGACATAATGGATATGGGTTAAAAAACTGATTCTGGGGGAGGGGGTGACCATGAATATTGATAGTACTAAGTTGTTGTTTCTCAGTATTAGTGATATGTGTGCAGGGCGTGGTGTTGACACCTTCAGCTGAACATAAGGGAGCAAGGAAGTAGGAGCCCCTGGGGGATCTATTAAATGGGACTTGCAGAATAAGCTGAACTTTTCACTGAAGCTCTGAGATGGCTATATATATATATATAGAGGTATGAGAGGCTCACCTCATGGGAGTATCAAGACTACAAATACATGCTTTTGCAGTGGGATACAAGCCCTAAACCCCCAAATGCACAGCCCCTAGTAATAGGTTAGAAAAACCCTACGTTACAAAGTGCCTTATTGGAAAATATGGTGTCATTGAGTTCTCATCCGGCTGTGTTCCTCCGAGAGATGTGTTCTAGCTTGTATTAGTCAGAGACACGTGAAGTTGCCCTTTGTGGAGATAGCTGAGAAGCCTCGTCCCTTTTGTTAGGATACCCACGAGAAGTGGGGTTTGAATTACTGATGTATTGGCCAAGTATCAGAAAGAAAGGAAAATGTGACATTTGTCGCATTTTAAAAGCGTGGAAAATGGGCCAGTTTCTTGTGCCTGTCCGAGCTCCAGTTTTTGTCAAATGCCTGGAAATAATTAAGCCTCTAGTGTCAGCCTGGCAAGACAATGAGGAACATTGAGGGCACCAGGAGATGGGGGGGAGGGAGTTCGCAGGATCTGAGTACTGTAATGAATGCACATAAATGAAATGCTGGGGAGATGGACAATGACAATTATACAGAGAGTCACAGTTCGCTGCTGTCCTGAATTCCAGCTCCTATTGATCGGCTAGCAGGAGTGTTCTACGTTCTGAAACGAGTCGTATACACCTGCACGATGCACTAATTTAATCCTGCAGTACCCGTCACTGACGTGTCAGTTATTAGGGGTATGGATTGTTTGACAGGTTTCCATCCACCCTGCACTAGGTACAGTTTATTAGGGGAGGGTACACACACTGACTGGCACTGAGAGTTGAAGCAGGGGAGCCTGGTTCAATTCCTGGTTGTCTACTCCTTGGACCTTGGGCAAATCACTATGTCCCTGTGCCAGGTAACAACAAATAGATTGTAAGCTCAAAGGGGCAGGGACCTGTGCCTGCAAAATGTCTTGTGTAAACTAGCAGCGCTTTACAAGAACATATTATTATTAATATTATTTATAATTATTATTATTATTATATGATATGTTTGGGCTTTACATAAAGGTGATTACAGTATGTTGAGTTCATTATTTCTCGGTATGGAGCCTGCAGCTAGTTTAACTCATGCACTGTCATGCTTAGAGGCCCTACTACTGGCTCCAGGGTATGGAACAGGTTTATCCAGTCCTGGTTTTTCTATCCCGTACAAACCGAGACTACAAAATCTCCCTGACTTTGAAACCTATGGGCACTCCACCCTTGCCTGGAATGGATATGTGTAGGGTGTAGGGTGTAAGATAGGTATTAATGTAGAGTGGAAGTATATACATGTAGGCTGTAGGTGTAGTGATACGTGTAGGGTGTAGTGTATACATGCAGAGTGTAAGGTTCGTAGGGTGGAGTATAACGTGTAGGGTGGTAAGATGGAGTGTATACGTTGTAGGGTGTAAGATGGAGTGTATAGGTGTAGGGTGGAGTGTAGGGTGTAAGATGGAGTGTATAGTGTAGGTGTGTAAGATGGAGTGTATACGTGTAGGTGGGGTGTAAGGTGTGCGCCAGAAGACGTGTACTTTTTTAGATTCAAAGATCCAGTTGACATGATCCAGAAATTAAAATAATTTCTCAAGTCGCTTTCATATTTTATTTGACGGATAAATCCTCATACTGTGTAATAAATAAAAACAAAACGTATTAAATTGTAGACATAGTGTTGCATGGCTGACTGCTTTTGATTTGTATTGTAGCTATGAATATATTGCAAAGTGGAATCATCCTTTAACCCCTTCACTGGAAAAAAAAAAAGGGCCACGAACCTACTGTTGTGCAGTTATTTTGCACGACTGTGCTGGGACCATCTGGACAGAGAAGGAGTCACCGTGTGTCTATCATCAAATATAACAAGTATCATTGATAGATGTAGCACTGAATGTTCCCTGGACTCCCACAGGTTTTTTGGACATGGTCGATGATACTTTGAACACCAAACGCAGCCGAAGTAATACAGCTCCAAGACCAATAAATGATAGGTGTAATCTCTTCCTGGTGCAGCCTTTCACAGATTCCAGGGGCCAATTAGAGCTCGGGATATGTTGTCCTTCCATCTCTCTCTCTCTCTCTCTCTGAGGGACTCTCTGGCAGAAAACCAATGCAAGACAGAGCTAGCAAGAGGGAGACCAGGCAAGAGCTGGAAGAAAGAGGTTAGCGACTGGAAGGGAGATCTGGAGGCAGCTGGGACCATTATATATGCCTTTATTTTTTGTTTGAGAATAATCATCCAGGGATAAAATGCCACCTATTAAATGTCCCTTAAATTATTCAGCCTAGAGGTACAGGTTTTGTATCACGTGCTTGTCCTTAATGCCATCCAGTGCTAAGGATCCTATACCCCAGCACTGATATCTGAGACATAGTAGTTATGGAATCTTGTATGTTATACATGTTCATGCCCCAAACCAGTGTTTTCCAAAGCTCTCTAGTGACAGGGCCACACCAGGTTTTTGGAGAATAACCCTTAAAATTGCATCCAGATGAATGCTATGTTTTGATACTAATAGAATGTAGGTGCTTGCTTACAAACCTGGTGAAGAAGTGGGTTGGAAAACAGCGCTCTGACAAAACAAACCCATAAGGCTCATTGACTACGCGCTCTATATAGAGTCTCAAACTGTCCTGATCTAGAGCAGCGGTGAGCACACGGGGGGCACGAGACTGTCTGCGGGGGGCACAGGCCTCTGAAACCTGACTTAGCTTGGTTCTTAGACGCGTCGCCATGGCAACGCGGCGTCAAATGACGCCGAGAGGTTTGTGACGTCACATTGCTATGGCAACGTGACGTCATGCCGCAGAGGCGAGGTAAGCGGGGAGGTGGGGGGAGGGCGCAGAAGAAACGGGGATCTGCGCAGGGAAAAAAGTTTGCACCCACTTATCTAGAGTATGAAATATAGTATATATGTGTTATATATCGCTTCACAGCAGTAAGTACAGGACATAATATATAACATCTAATGGGAATAAGCATTTCAGACATAAAAGTAACATTAGGAAAAGGTGTCCTGCCCGGAAGAGCTTACAATCTAAATAGTATGTGGGAGAATTTACAGAGGCAGTATGCAGGTGTTCTGGTAAGTGTGACTGCAAGGGGTCATGGTATATGCAAATGAGATGTATAGTATCAGCAAGCGGTGCTACCCAAATGGTTATTAACGAGCTGTGTTTTAAGATGGGTCTTAAGGTGGATTGAGAGGGTGCTTGTTATATTGAGGGAAGGGCATCTGGAGGAGTGGGGCAGCACAGTGAGCAAGGTTTTAGGTGAGAGAGGGCTTTAGGTACAAAAGGGGGTAGACAGAAGACATCTTGAGCAGCACACAGGGTTGAGCAGGGTGTATAGCGGGAAATTAGGAATGGGATGTAAGGCGGGGAAGAAAATAAGAAAAGTCAGCATTTCAGAATCATGGAGCCATTGACTGCAGAGCACAGAGCGTGACATTTCAATAACTCTCTTTTTGTTCCCCGTAGAAATAGGAAAATGTCACCAATGTCTTTATTAACCCTCCCAATCTCCCTATGTGGCTGAACCATGTACAACAAAGTATGGTCAGAGAGCATTACCCAAGACCGCATACCAAGAAATAAAACGACTGCCATGAACAGATACATATTTTTTATTACACATTTTACCAACAGTACATCTCTTGGGCAGGGCTGGCACTGCCAGGAAGACCCACAAAGATATCGGAGTAAGGACAATGCACCTGCATAGCAAGAAAATAGAAAGCCCTTATATTAGCATAAGTGCAGTTTAGTAGATTCAGCAGGTGAGCTACACTTAATCTCCTTCATTGCATGGTAATGTGCTTGCAGACTCCTCACTGCCTAGGGGTTAATATATTCGCCTCATGAACACACTGGCTGCTCTCCCGTGTCTCCCTTTGCAGATTTGAATATTTCTGGGACCCTTCGTGCCAGAAATGGATGTGCCCTCTGTTATTCCTTTCCTTTGCACAATAAAACAGAAACATTTGAAGTGAAGTTCAGCAGCTGTACTTGCCCCCTTAACAGGACTCCCCTGAAACTATGCAGATCCACTCTAATTGTTGGTGGCAAACGACTAGTGTCTGTAACCCCTTCAGTGCTGGAACCCAGTAAACATTCTAGAGCCACACATTTCAGGACCCCGATAATGCTGTGGTTTATTTACTTGGTGGGAAAATATTGATACAACTAATACAGTGGTGCTCAAACCAGTCCTGAATCAAGGACCACCAGCGCAGGTTTTAAGGACCACCCTGCTTCAGCACATGTGGTTCAGTCAAATGACCTCAGCCACTTGATTGAGCCACCTGAGCTGAAGCAGGTTATTCCTAAAACCTGAGCTGTTGGTGACCCTTGACTCAGACTGAATTTGAGAACCCCCCAGACTAAAACCATCTTCTAGAAATCCCATCCCATGGAAGCCCTTCTATAGCCCCGAAAACAGCTGTTTGGGGCTCTGTCTGCAGTTAGGCTCAGCACATCCATTGTGAATTCTCTCAGTCCTACACTGAAGCCAAATCATGTAGAACTTGGTTGCAGTTAAATTGTACTTTGAGGGCAAAAAGGGAGATTTCCAGTTTCTCTAAAGTGCATTTATTGGCAGCAGGGCACGCGTGCAGCAAACACTTCCACACCCCACAGAGCCGGCATGCGTGGGGTGTGGGATCACGGCACCAAGACG
Organism: Ascaphus truei; assembly: GCA_036426205.1. Classification (NCBI taxonomy): domain Eukaryota; kingdom Metazoa; phylum Chordata; class Amphibia; order Anura; family Ascaphidae; genus Ascaphus; species Ascaphus truei. Next base: position 3,551,571 of record CM071587.1, read on the forward strand.
CTCAATTGGACAGACAAGATCACAATCTTTTCACCTGGAAACAAGTAGAAAAAAGTGCTGGGTTGGATGCTGAAAAATCTCACGCGGCAAAGTCAAACCCATCATTACAATTGGATGTCAGTACAGTCCCTGGGGGGGGACACTGAAATGTCACTGTTTACAAAAGGCATAGGCATTAAATGGAAATGGGATTGGTTCCTGCTAGACACAACCTAATTGGGACAATCATCTTCCAGTATCAGAACATAGAGAAGACAATAGAAGACCATCATGCACATAGAGAAGACAAGAGAGGACCCTCATTTCACCCAATTTGTTCCCGTCTGTGGTTATTATGAAATCCTCCATTTACACATTGGGAGTTGAGAATGAAAGGCTCCCTACTGAGAACAGCAGCCAAGAATGCACTAGATTTATAAATGCAACAAGTGAATGCTTTGTACAGGAATTTATATCCCTTTGAATAAACATGGTACCCTTTTTTAGTCCAGTCTTTCAGCTGTGAGACTTGGATACACCAGAGACTTATTCAGTTAGCTGCCACAGTTCCAATCGTATGCGACTCGCGGGAAGGACCCGTTGACTTCAACGAGTGTCCATGCGGAGAGCTGGATCTGCGCTATCACAGCTTACTGAATATGACCCATAGAATACTGTGTGCCAATGTGCTATTTGTCTCCATTTCTGATGGCTCATCAGACATTGTGTAAACATTGAGCACCTGGCTGCCACCCAACACACACCGATGCAGCCACCAGTATCCGAACACTTGCTTGGAAATCTGGGGCAATCTCACAGAAAAATGCCTCAACATTTCTGTTAGATTCCTAATGGCCCATATGATTAACACGTGGGGTGTCCTGCAGGCCCATTCATCAAACTGACTGGGACTGCAGGGACCCGCATGTGTAATCAGATGGGCCATTAGGAATCTCACAGAAATTTGAGGCATTTACTGTGAGATGCCTATTTTTTACCCAGGCAAGTGAACGGATACTGGTTTGCGTCATTTGTGTCCACACTGTACAGGTACCACCAGTCAATACATAATCGACATAGAATACACTGCTAGAAGAAAAGATGTGAATCAAACGTCAACATCCCTCCTTTCCGTAATCTTCAAAGTGGCACAAATAGGATTTTTTTTTCTTAACCCTTTTTCTGCATGTCCCACAATGCACTGTTACACTTAGAAAACATAGGCTCCTATACGACATGAAACTGTTTCCCAGTGTTGGAGAAGAGATCAGCTCCATTCTAATTAATAGGATTCAAATATTCTTTCCCACACAGAAGCCACTTTCCACAGCTGCGAATAGAGGCTTAGTTTTCTTAGTTTTTGCACACCCTTTCATGGAAGAACCACAGAGTTTTCACAGATGTACAGTAGCAGTGTGAATGGAGCTTGGAAACCTCAACGGTCTCTTCTTTGTGTGTCATGAAAACCAAAGGGTAGATTAGGGCAGTGGAAATGCGTGGTCGTGGGAAAATGGTCATATAAATGAAGGGTATTACACTTCAACAAATCAACCCCAGGGAACAATACATTTAGAAATCAGATAGGAGTCAAATGGAGTTTGAAGCTTTATAGCAGCTTAAGAATTGAGAGGCCCAGGTGCGATCAAAGTGACCCGTATCTGTCACCAGCTTGATGATAACGATGCATCAGGCTCTTTCTGTCTTCCCTGTCCGCCTGTCCTTCACTTTATCTGCTCACTGTGCAGAGGAGTAACCAATACCCTTTTCTGTAGGTAGCTAGGTAAAAGTGTAAGGTTGTATTAACATACCCCTTAATCCTGTGGCCCACACGCTGTCCCAGTTTCCTCATCCTCCCTCAGTGGTTTCTCTTATGGAAGAAGCCTCTTTACAATGTAGAGGAAATTATTGCTGGTCCTCCCCAGCTGCCCATGGGTCAGATAAAGCATCGGTGAGGTCTGACTGACAATCTGATGATGGCAGACTAATGACAGATGTGGGAAGGAGTTCCGACAAGCTTTCTATTTGTGAGTCATTGTTTTCCTGCCTTTTAATTAACAAGGGTGATATTATTGTCTCATCACCCATGCGGTGTTCTGCTGGGATTTTGTATTCAGCACCTGCCCAGATGCGCCATCCCAGAGGGGGCAGTGCATGCCCTTGCCCCTTTAAAGACTACAAGGGGAAGAGTTCAATGCAGTTAACCCAAGTATTTGGGATCCCATTTGCAGACAACAGCTTATTAGCACAATGAAGCAAGCTCTACTTTCACATTTTTGGATGAAAAAAAAAAAAAGTACAATGCCCAATATTGTTGATTTAGTAAAGGTTGGAAGGCTCTGCTGACATCTGTATTGGGGTCAAACTCAACTGAGCAGGCGATAAAAGGTCTGAGAAAGATAAGATTGAGGGTCACGTTTGTTTTAATGTATATGCTTATAATTTATGTAGCTCTTCCTCTATACTACATGAAGCCCTATGGCATATATACAAAAAGCTCTGAAATTCCGGGCTCATAAAGTCTAAATCAGTAACAGGCGTTCTGTTCCCTGAAGTTAAACGTGAATTACAAAGCTAATCTATACGAAAATAACGGCCGTCAGTGATCTCATGAGCACAGGTGTAACGCCAGGGAAGTTTAGCGCGGCGTGGTCAAGCTTCAAATAACATGGCGTCACGCCTGTCTTACCAAAGGCGGGTTACTCCCATCCAGAGATTAATTAAAGTTAAAAAAAGAGAGACAGGAGAGAAAGAACCCTGTAAATAACAATAGTATAGTTAAAGTAATACAACGGGCTGAAATCAGCAATTAACACTGCATTACTGACCTTCGAGTTAGCACTTAACAAGGTTTAATTTAAGTTATAAACTCGTAAGTCCATAATATAGAACTTTGTGGATCTGGGCCGAAGAGCCTTATTCTATATGTGCTAAACCGACCGTTACGGTGGTTTGGGCTGAAAATCTCCATTCAAGTCAATAAGGATTTGGGAACAAAATGCCACTTTGGATTAAATACTGTATAATTACGTCCAAATAATAATGGTTGTTCGTATAGCACTGTGCTTACAGAGACATTTTGCAGAACACAGTCCCTGCCCCATAGAGCTTACAATCTATGTTTTAGGTGCCTGAGGGACAGTAAAAAAAAGGGACTTGCCCAAGGTACAAGGAGCTGACACTGAGAATTGAACCAGGTTTCCATGATTCACACTCAGTGCCAGAGTCGTGTCTTTACTCACTGAGCCACTCCTTCTCTCTAAACGTATGATGCTCTGTAGGCTCTTTCTGGAAGGATAAATGCAATGAGTTATTCGCAAGCTGCTTCCCAAATCAAGCTCTTGGCTTGCTAGGACTTTGGGGTTGCTAGTCCCTCCTGCCTCCTTTCTTCTACACACAGAACCACATGGTACCAAATACATTTGCATTAAAGGGGATTCTTACACCGTCTTTACCTCTTGTCTTTCAGAACAAGCAGAATCTGGAACACTGTCTCTACAAATATCCTTCCTCGCCCATAGAGTGATGAAATCTGCACCGATATCAATAAGGGACAGTTTAATGTCTTTAATCATGGCCCAGAGCTGCAGAAAATGGGATTATTTAGTAACCGAGAAGTGGAGATCCTTACATGTGTAGAGGCTACCTTCACTCAAGGAGCCGATCCAATTTCGCTCTTATTGAATGTGTCACCTCCTGTTCCCTACTGAAGGGAACAAGTTGGTGTGGCCTGCATTTTTTCCTTCCAATCCGTACTTATGAATAATGTAGAACCTGTTAGCAGAAGGCCTATGTTTGACCTTGGTCATTTCGCTGACCTCAGCACCAATTTAGAATGAACCATTTTTTAGGAAACAGGATTAACCCATTTAACACTGGCAGAACTTTGCTGTGCAATGTGCTGACAGGGTTAATCCTTCCTCTGCATCTTGTAATGATATTAAAAAGAAAGCAAACCTTTTTCTCTGCTTAAACTTAGCCTGATACTCTGTCTGACATGAAGGAGTATCCTTCTTGAATTATTGTGAGTCAATGTAGAACTTAGTGGGAGCTGTTAAAAAAAGCATTCAGATTTCCATACATTCATCAGGTGTTGCGGGTGTCTAGCAAGAAAATAAAGCAGCCCATTCACTGTGATAGTATGCCGAATATTGCTCTGCAATGGGACATTGAAGTTCATCTCCAAATGATAAAAGCTGGACGGGGGTTTTAAAATGTTATATTCAGTCTGGTCTCAGTTTTACACTGCACCCAGTTTTGTGTCAGTGTTACGCTGCACCCAGTTTTGTTTTTTTTTACATTGAGAATCATTTAATTGACAAATTGATGATCCATTTGCTTAGAATTAAAATGAGACGGGGGTTAGCAAACCCAGCACTTCGTACAAGTGACCGGGCACAGAACTCCTCTGTCATGAGCAGACTTACAGCAAGTAGTTCAATTGCACAAAACCACATGGACGAGAATTTGCATCCCACTGAGCAGCAGTCACAGTCACAGAACATCAGAACAAGCAGCAGGAAACGTCTGGACAGGTGCCAACAGGTCACAAAAAAAGAAGAGATTCGAGCAGGAACCTTCCAGATCTCATGCTGGAACCCCCCAATCGCCGATCAAATATGACGTTTTCAATGAAATCTTCTTGGCAACCAGCTCAGAAACTAATGCAAAACAACACTTCCAAAGTCAGTTAGTCTACAGTAACGCAAAATGAAATGAGAGTTTGCAATAAGGCACTCATGCAGGTGACATTTGCACGCTTGTCCCCTTTCCGTAACCATGTATCGGTTTAAAGACACATTTTCAAAGCACTGACGTTTATCTTTGAATGGGCTGAATAATACATCAAGAGAGTACAAGTGAACACAATCATACATGGATGATACACACCCATTAAATCTATATCTATCTATCTCCATCCATCAATCCATATTTAATTCTCTACCTACACATACAGATGTAGCAGGACTAACAGTTCTTGGTGCCACGTGTTTTCACTGTGCAGGTGCAGTTGCAGATCTTGCAGTCCGAGGACAGAAGGATTGCCAGAAGGATTAGCATTGCAGGGTTCCAGATTCCGAATGGGACCTGTAGCCTTAATCCTTTGGCCATCTGCAGGTAGAAAATACAAGGACAGAAAGTCTGTCTACATCTGATACACACAAAGACTATATGCATTCTTACATCTCTACACACCCCCAACACACACACACACACACACACACATTCACCCTCAAAAATTCACTTTCACTCAGACACACAAGTGCGCACACACATACAGTATTACGCACAAGCTAACACAACTACAAACACAAAAACATGCACCAGGTTCTCAAGCATAACTATACTCTTGCACACACACCTAGACACAACATTTCGGACTTCTTCTAACAGGGGGTCATATCATATGCCCGCCTTCATAGCCTGGGGTTTTAATGGAAGGTTCATCGTGCCTATCACTGCTGCCAGAGGATATAGTGATGCAGCCAGGTAAACATCCCCAAACAATATTCAGCCCCAAACAGATCCTGTGCCAACAAAAAATTCAGGATGTACACGGATGATCCCTTCAGAGTTGATTGACACCTTCGCAGACTCCTGACTGCTCCCCTTGTGCAATCTTTCTGTATAAACCTGGCTGGAGACGTGATGTCCCCAGCAGTCATCTGCTCCTGGTCCTTACAGCATATTGTAGGGCACATCTTAATTAATAATACTGAAGATGTAGAAACTTAAGACCCTCTGTGTCTCGCTGTCCTTCTGTCAGAGGCACGCTCATCATATTGTGTTGAGTTGCTCATGTAACCTGGGATCCGTTGACAGGTCAGAAGATATTGGACCCTGGATCCTGCCATGATGAACCGCTTCCAGATCCCCCTCTGCTCCACTCTGCTTTATTCCAATCATTAGCATTGCCTTTGGCTTCAGTGATTTCTTTGATCCCTCGCTTGTGGAGTGTAGCTTTGCAGATCCCCAGCAAAGAAAGGCTTAGTGTTTTGAGGCTTTAAAGACAGCTTGTGTGTGTGTGTATATATATCTATATCTATCTATAATATATAGATAGATATAGAGAGATAGATATATATAAAAATGTGAACATCTCTAGATGCAGCTCTGACAGGCTTCAGTAAGGTACAATGCCAAAGTGACGAGTTAAGGTTGGATGTTTTTCTTGCAGGCAAACAACCACAGATGAGGACGGGGATTGAAGTGTTAGCATTCCCATCACATTCTTTATGTTACAGTTTCGGTGCTCTATACGGGAGTTGGGTTACCATCAGATAATCTCTTTGTTTGGTGCAGTTAAAATTGTGTGTGTGTGGTGTGTGTGTGTGTGTGTGTGTGTGTGTGGGTGTGTGTGTGTGGTGTGTGTGTGTTGTGTGTGTGTGTGTGTGTGTGTGTGTGGTGTGTGTGTGTGTGTTTTCTTGGCTGCTTTGCAGAATGCAATTTCTTTCAGTTTGAGTCACCTAATTAACATTCTCTGTAAATCCAACATAATTCTTCACAAATGTTCCCTAGAACACCCGGGGCGTTGGCACCAAAGACAGTATGTGCAATTCTCACAGCAAGGGGGGAAAAATTCTGGCCAATCACTATTGATGTTAAAAAAAAACAAACATGTAGATATGTTTACATGTTGATATGAACACACACCAGCTGTATATACTGTACATAAGTTATAAGTTAGATTAGTTTGGGGGGAAAGCCTCAACAGTTCACTATTCTGATTCCTGCTGGAGCAAAGAGCATGAAGTCTCTAGAAAAAATCTAGATTATGTGTACAGATCCTCCACTGCTAGACAAGAGGGAGAGAAGGCAAACGTGAGAATCTCACTCTGCAATGAGGGTCTTTGGATCCCACTGTGATAAATAGGTGTAACACCTGTTGGGTCTCTCCAGCAGTGAAAGAGTTAAGATTGGAGAAGTCTGTTGGGCCACTCTTTTGGAGATGGGCTTCCTTCCACCTGTGAGTGTAGGAGGTTGGTGAAATCCATCATAAAGAGCCAAAGGACCCATCTGCTGCTGTCCATTCTGCCACACTAGATGGGCGGATGCAAGAGAGGGTGTCTCTTCCAACACCCTCCTCATCTTGGTCACAAGGCTGTTATTGCGTCAGTTCTGCTGTGGGCTAGGCCCTCCCTGGTTCACTTTGCCCCCATCATGGGCAGTCATGCCAGTCATGCCGGGTTTATTCGGACCGTCCGATTTTGCAGGCATAAGCGACATCCTTGGCGATGCTGCCACATCCGGTGGACATCTGCAACTCGGTGCGGAGGCTAGGGGAGGGGAAGCAAAACTTTTTGACACGCCTTGAAGTTCTCGTCCAGGAAGGCATAGAGGACGGGGTCAGGCTGCTTTGGCATAGCCCAGGGCGAGGCGAGAGAAGTGCAGGATGGCCACCTTGAGGTCGCTGTCCGGCTTGGCCCCAGGCTTTGCACAGCACGAAGATCTGAAGGGGGTCCAGCAGAGATGAACACCGGCCACCACTACCAGTACCAGCCGGGTGATCCGGCGCAGGTTACGGTCCTTTCTTGGATCCAGACAGAACTGCACCTTTTCAGGCGTCGGATCATCAGGCTATAGCAAATGGTGATGATGAGGACAGGAATGACGAAGGAGAAGAGGAAGACGCCAGATGCGAAGACGGGATCCAGTAATATTCTGGGAATGGCATCTGCACCAAGCATTCAATCTCTGCAGAGCAAAGCAAAAACACTTTTAGCACTTTTACATGTTTGACTGCTGTTACTGAGAGAGAGTACAGACCTACACACAACCACACAACCACACACACACACACACACACAACACACACACACAGTCTCACACTATCACAACACAGTCTCACCACACACACACACGCACAAACACACACACACGTGCACAAAACACACACCATCACATGATGGCCCACTGGAAAAATATTGAATACCAATTATGTATAATTCTTTGCATTTCTCTGAGAACACTTAATTCAAAGCAGTTCAGCAATGTCTGTTTATCTGGATATGCAGAAGGAAAGGAGCACAGCTTCCCATCAGTGGATCAAAAATAGATAGGGCAACTCCAGATGTAGTTAAATTGTGTTTATGCACAATCAGCAGTTTAGCAATGAAGGTGTAGGAAACACACCAACATGTTTCATCCAACAGGACACGACAAAGTTCTGTTGGAATAAACATGTTGGTGTGTTTCCTACACCTTCATTGCTAAACTGATTGTGCAATAAACACAATTGTACTGCATCTCGAGTTGCCCTATTTATTTTTGATCCCTGATGCGGAAGCTTTTTCTGCTTAAATTATAAAAGAAAAATACTGTAATGAAAATTATATATAAAAAATAAAACCAGCACAAAATTAAATGAGCACACAAATTTCCACTTATTTACCATGGAAATACTTGCCTCAATCAGCAGAATACAATCCCTTTAAACCTCGGTGGCAAAGCTTTTTGAAAAACATTCACCTTGGCAGACATTTTTATAGTGTGCTGGAAAACTTTATAATAACACTCACCTGGAGTAGAAATAAAACACCTAAAGGATTTCACAGTGAGGTGAGTGATCGGGATGCAGAAGACAAGTGGGAGAAGGACAATTCAGTAAAAAGAAGGATGTGTGGATGTAAAAAGAAACCCCTGACCAATTAGGAGAAGGGCAGTTAGACCCTTGGTCTGAGGGGCCGTGGAGTGAGGCTTTAGGGAGGGCTACGTGTTTGAAGTGGCTCTTGCCTCATGACTTACTAGTCCTCTGGTCACCTCCCCAAAAGCTTCCAGCACACCCACCCCCTATTGGGGTTCAGGTTTATTGAGTAATGTTATGAACTGTGATTAGTGTTATGATTGTATGTAACATGTTACAAGGTGTTCAGGGGTACAAAAGTTGAGCAACTTAAAACAAATAAAAGATAAAGCGAAAGAAAGGAAGGTGTGGTAAGATGGTGTTGGTGGCGTTATTATATTTGTCAAAGCTGGAGTGGTGCGGACTGGTCAGTTTTGCCCAGGTGGTTCATTTGGAAGAATGGGAAGGGTCCGAAGGATGCGCTCTTGGGTCAGGGAAAGGTGCAGTGCGCCTACGGCTGTACTCCTAAAACGTACCCCAGGTGTTATGAACCAAGAGTATTCACTGGGTCATGTAGCGGCAGTGAACATCATCAGGTTCACTGGGTCATATAGCGGCAGTGAGCATCATCAGGTTCACTGAGTCAGGTAGCTGCAGTGAGCATCATCAGGTTCACTGGATCATGTAGCAGTAGTGAACATCATGAGGCTCACTGGGTCATGTAGCGGCAGTGAGCATCATCAGGTTCACTGGGTCATGCAGCAGCAGTGAGCATCATCAGGTTCACTGGGTCATGAAGCGGCAGTGAGCATCATCAGGCTCATTGGGTCATGTAGCTGCAGTGAGCATCATCAGGTTCACTGGGTCATGTAGCGGCAGTGAGCATCATCGGTTTCCTGGGTCTGGTCGCGGCATTGACATCATCAGGTTCACTGGGTCATGTAGCGGCAGTGAGCATCATCGGGCTCACTGGGTCATATAGCGGCAGTGAGCATCATCAGGCTCACTGGGTCATGTACCGGGAGTGAGGATCATCAGGCTCACTGGGTCATGCAGCTGCTGTGAGCATCATCAGGTTCACTGGTTCATGTAGTGGCAGTGAGCATCATCAGGCTCATTGGGCCATGTAGCTGCAGTGAGCATCATCAGGCTCACTGGGTCATGTAGCGGCAGTGAGCATCATCAGGTTGCTGGGTCATGTAGCGGCAGTGAGCATCATCAGGTTGGGTGGGTCATGTAGCGGCAGTGAGCATCATCAGGTTGACTGGGTCATGTAGCGGCAGTGAGCATCATCAGGTTCACTGGGTGGGGTGACTTGCTGATCAGGTCCAGCAGTGTTGCTATTTATGGTTAGTATAAGGATGTGGTCAATTGTACCCAACCGTGGTGTTTGTTTTTATTTGGGTAGGTTAATACACCGAGTGGGCAAGGGTCGAGGGTACAAGGGTCAAGTGGACTTCAGGCATCACTCCACAGCCCCTTCTCATGGGGCTGCCTAAGCAATTATTTGTACAAAAGGACCGTGCTGGTCTGAGCTGCACCAAGCTGTGGATTTTATTGGCATTTCTTCCCATGCCCTGATATGTGTTCTGTTGATCACAGCAGGAGGACTGCTGCACATTGACGGCTGACTAATGAGATCTTATTTCCCTGGGGGATACTCTACACTACATGTAATAAAAAAAAATTCAGTCCCTCTCTCCCCCACCTTTTGCTCAGTGCAGACTGCAGGATTACAGGAGGGCTGCTATGATTGATCACTAGAACATATTAAGGTTCCTGGAGGCAGGTGTATGAAAACCTATTGCTGGAAACCACTCAATACACTGCAGGAGGGCTGGAGTCTCTGCTGTCAGATCAGGAGCAGAGGCTGAAGTGTGAAGAGGCCAGAGGGGTCAGGATCACTGCAATCCAATTTACAAACGCTGATTGACCAGATACTGTAGCACTGCTAGTGGCTCCTCATTAGCAACCAGATAATTTCAGGAGAGAGTTGGATTCCCTACAGGCTGTATTTTATTGGTCAGGGAACATGAATAATATACATCAGTATTTCCATATATGATGTTCTGGGTGTTAATAATCAATTTCCTGAGAGTGTCACAGGAATAGATTTGTGGGCTTCTATGCCGTTAATTTAATTTGGAGTTAAATGATGGGCTGCAATTTTCGTGCCACTAATCTCATCACCATATTAATGCAAATTCCTTGCAAGTAGTGCACTTATGCTTCATCAAAATTAGCCCGAAATTAAAATCGGTACACAATGCAGCACAAAATAGTGTTATTTTGTACAGCTGGCTGTTAGTAAATGACCAGATGTATGTTTCTTTAATTTCCTTTTCAGACAGAAATCTCCCCTGCCTGTCCCAACACCTGGGAATAATGGCAATCCTTATCCAATAAATTCCCAACCTTGGAAGAACTCTGTCCTGTGTTACACTAGCACAGAATTAATTTAAATAGGATTTCAAGGGATGTGGCGCAACCACTTACCAGCTTGCTCTATATGTGTTTGTATTGTGATATTGTACGTATAACTTTATCATTATGCATCTGTACTGGTGCCACTCTGGGCCATATTTGCTAAGCAGTGCTATTCCACAAGACAACTTACAGTGCCAGAAGACCGCTAATGGCCAATTCACTTGAATTGGCCACAAACAATCTCCAAGCACCAGATGGTGTCTTGTGGAATCGCCCTGCTTAGTAAATAGGAATCTACATTTATAAATGTCACACATTATCAAGCAGTACCACAACCATGTAATAAAGTATGAAACCCTAGAGACACTAACCATTGTTCTCCATCTCAGCTGACCCCATGACCATGACAGGGATTCCAATGAACGAGGCCAGAACCCAGATGCAGACGTTTACCACCTTGGCCTTGTGCGGAGTCCGGATGTCAAGTGCCTTGACGGGGTGGCAGATGGCGATGTAACGATCCACACTCATCATGGTCAGGGTGAAGGTGCTGGTGAACATGTTGTAGTAGTCTATGGAAATGGCAATCTTGCACAGGACGTTGCCAAAGGGCCAAATGCCCAGGAAGATGTCAGTGCCCTGGAACGGGAGGGTGATCAGCACCAGAGCATCGGCCATAGCCAGGTTAAAGATATAGATGTTGGTGGCTGTTTTCATCTTGGTGTATCTGGAAAAGTCCAACACAGGGAGGCAAGTTGAAAAACATAAACAAGCTGGGAGATCTTACAGAGGCACAGAGGCCAGTAAACATTAAGGAGATGCAAATTACAGAGATACAAAGACTGGGAAATAATACAGATACACGGAGGCCAGTAAATGTTACAGAGATTCAAAGGCTGGGAAATAATACAGATACAGGGAGGCCAGTAAATATTACAGAGATACAAAGGCTGGGAAATAATACAGAAACAAGGAGGCCAGTAAATATTACAGAGATTCAAAGGCTGGGAAATAATACAGAAACAAGGAGGCCAGTAAATGTTACAGAGATTCAAAGGCTGGGAAATAATACAGAAACAAGGAGGCCAGTAAATATTACAGAGATACAAAGGCTGGGAAATAATACAGATACACGGAGGCCAGTAAATATTACAGAGATACAAAGGCTGGGAAATAATACAGATATAAGGAGGCCAGTAAATGTTACAGAGATACAAAGGCTGGGAAATAATACAGATATAAGGAGGCCAGTAAATATTACAGAGATACAAAGGCTGGGAAATAATACAGATACAAGGAGGCCAGTAAATATTACAGAGATACAAAGGCTGGGAAATAATACAGATACAAGGAGGCCAGTAAATGTTACAGAGATTCAAAGGCTGGGAAATAATACAGATACACGGAGGCCAGTAAATGTTACAGAGATACAAAGGCTGGGAAATAATACAGATATAAGGAGGCCAGTAAATATTACAGAGATACAAAGGCTGGGAAATAATACAGATATAAGGAGGCCAGTAAATGTTACAGAGATACAAAGGCTGGGAAATAATACAGATATAAGGAGGCCAGTAAATATTACAGAGATACAAAGGCTGGGAAATAATACAGATACAAGGAGGCCAGTAAATGTTACAGAGATTCAAAGGCTGGGAAATAATACAGATACACGGAGGCCAGTAAATATTACAGAGATACAAAGGCTGGGAAATAATACAGAAACAGGGAGGCCAGTAAATATTACAGAGATACAAAGGCTGGGAAATAATACAGATATAAGGAGGCCAGTAAATGTTACAGAGATTCAAAGGCTGGGAAATAATACAGATACACGGAGGCCAGTAAATGTTACAGAGATACAAAGGCTGGGAAATAATACAGATATAAGGAGGCCAGTAAATATTACAGAGATACAAAGGCTGGGAAATAATACAGATATAAGGAGGCCAGTAAATATTACAGAGATACAAAGGCTGGGAAATAATACAGATACACGGAGGCCAGTAAATATTACAAAGATACAAAGACTGGGAAATAATACAGATATAAGGAGGCCAGTAAATATTACAGAGATACAAAGGCTGGGAAATAATACAGATACAGGGAGGCCAGTAAATATTACAGAGATACAAAGACTGGGAAATAATACAGATATAAGGAGGCCAGTAAATATTACAGAGATACAAAGGCTGGGAAATAATACAGATATAAGGAGGCCAGTAAATATTACAGAGATACAAAGGCTGGGAAATAATACAGAAACAAGGAGGCCAGTAAATATTACAGAGATACAAAGACAGGGAAATAATACAGAAACAAGGAGGCCAGTAAATATTACAGAGAAGATACCAAGGCGGGAAATAATACAGAAACAAGGAGGCCAGTAAATATTACAGAGATACAAAGACTGGGAAATAATACAGAAACAAGGAGGCCAGTAAATATTACAGAGATACAAAGGCTGGGAAATAATACAGAAACAAGGAGGCCAGTAAATGTTACAGAGATACAAAGACTGGGAAATAATACAGAAACAGGGAGGCCAGTAAATATTACAGAGATACAAAGACTGGGAAATAATACAGAAACAAGGAGGCCAGTAAATATTACAGAGATACAAAGGCTGGGAAATAATACAGATATAAGGAGGCCAGTAAATATTACAGAGAAACAAAGGCTGTGAAATAATACAGATATAAGGAGGCCAGTAAATATTACAGAGATACAAAGGCTGGGAAATGTCACCTTATGACAAGATCACCCTACTTACTTAATTCTTCCAAACTTCAAATTGCTAACACAATGTGCAGCTGGGTGTGAGCAATAGATACAGGGCCACAACAGACACACAACATCCTGGTACACAGCACAGTGTCCCCGTTAATGGTGCAATGCAAACTTTTTTATGTTTCTTAATTCTTCATTACACAGTAAGTTATTTTAGTTACAAATTTAGGCAAAAAAATTAAAAACAAACAGACAAATTGCCGCCGTTCTCAGAGAAAGCCCAATTGGGCTGGACCTAATTTGTTTATTTTCATCCTGTATATATGAATTTTCGGATATCCTGTGGTTTGTTAAATGAGTGATTCTGTACCTACTTTATATTGCAAGGTTTGAATTAAAATATATACGATTTTCAGAGAGGGGTGATGGAATAAAGTACCGGAGATGGGAAAGTAGAAATGAAAACAGTTTGGCAAAATGTATGGTTACAATTTTGGAAATTCAAGAATCTGGTAATTGTCCCGGAAAGTTCTAATGAAGAGCTCCCCATTAATGTATAATGTGACAAGGGAGCAACAAGGTTGTAAGAGACAGTGTGACAGATGGACATGTAATAGTTTGGAGCTACAAAGTGTGACACCTCTAAAAGACTAGACACGCCATTGATATCAAAGAGAGAACCAAGAGCTTCACACTTATTGGACCAGATAGCAATGCACAGCTTGGTTCTGTACATGAAAGTGTGTTTATAGAGATCTTGGTTCATCAAACACAGCCTATTGGAGAGAGAACTTGTGCTGCTAAGCTGTGGTCCCCCGCCTGCTCAGTAATGTATCTGTATTAGCGAGGAGACATTGTGGGCATCTCAAAGAATGTTCGAGCTGAGAGGAGCACATACGGGCAAATGTAATAAAGAAGGAGTCCGCAGTGACGCATGCAGCACACTGCACTGAGACAGCCTCAGAATCATTAAACATTCAGTCAGATGCTTTAACACCACATACAGTATGCTGGACACAGCACCAAGAAAGGACCTACAGCTTTATACGGAAGGGTTCTACTCTGTTCTGCAGGGATACAGAAGCATAGAAGGGGCCAGTAGATAATTGTCTGTTGGCCCATTGGTTCTGCCTGCTCTATCCTATATACATAGACTGTGTGTTGTCTGTACAGGTCTGTAAAGCATCGTGTACATGGCAAGCTTTGCTATATTAGAATAATAATAATAATAATGATGATGTACTTATTTAACACTGTAAGTGTGCCAGTGCTGTACAGTATGTGGCAGAAGTACAAGAGGAGGATGGGTTCCTGTCCGAATAGATACATCAGAAGCATCATAACACTTTCATTTATTGAAGCTTTTATAGATTTGAAAAAGTAATTTACCAGGGAAAATGTCAGAATATAGATGTGGCTTTCAGTCTGAGATACAATGCAGAGAAGCAAACATTGCAATGACCAGTTAGGCTGCGTCCACTCTGCCGCTTTCCGCGCTCATGCTTGAGAGCGGTGACGTCACCAACTCTCCAAGCCTTAGCGCTCGGCTGTCCAGCATATTTTTTTTCAAGCGCGAGCAGGGGTTGCCATGGCCGGGGGCGTGGCTGAGCAGTGACTGGTGCTGATTGGTTGAGGAAGTCATGTGACCCTTCAGCGCGCCTGGAAGACAATTTCATCTGTCTCTCCAAGTGCCCTTGAGCGTAGTGGCAGGGGTGTGCACGCTGCGTGGCTGGACACATTCACATTAATTGTACTCAACGCGTTAAGCACCAGGCGCGGCCAGCAGCAGCGTGGACGCAGCCGTAGTTTCTTGTGCATCTCTTTGGTGCTATATGGAGTAACAGTTAGTAACCCCCTCATTACAGTGGCACATTATCTCTAGGGCAGCAGTTCCCCCGGGGTATATAAATGATATAACAGGGCATGGAAATGCCAGTGGGAAGAGGAGAAACTGCTTGCGATGTTTCGGAGAGGGACTCTTATGATGCAGTGGGAGATCTGGAGCTGAGGATTGGAGGAAACAGGGAAATGCTGGGAAGAAGATACAGAATACAGAGACACAACAAGGAAGGACAAATATAACTGGGGCTTGTCCCCAGAGAGTAAAGAGTATTTCCCCACACAAGCCTTACTCTCATTTACTGGAATTAAACAGGAGACAGTCAGATATGGCTCAAACACTACAGCACAACATAAAAAGGGCAGAATCCCTGTAGAAAGTATGGAGTGGTGTGTAAAAACAAAACTTCTGTTAATACTAAGTAAATGGGACTGTTGATTTCTGGATGCTGGCACATTCTCAGTGTGACCCTGGGGAGGGGGTCTCACCATTGCAAAACATGGGCAGTATCAGTATTCGTACCTATGGGCTGCTCCATTTCTTATTTATATTTTGAAGTGTTTTGTTCCTTTTTGGAATGGGTAGTTCTTTGGGTGTCTAGAGTGCCTAATATCGTACATTACCTGGAGGACTTTCTTTTTGTGGCTCCTAGGGGTACTCAAGTTTGCTTTGGGTTGCTCCAATGCTTTGAGTGGTTTGCATGGAAATGTGTCATTCTGTTGGAAGGAATAACATGGAGTACTGTCCTTAGTTTTCTTGGCATTGGAATACCGTATTTCCTCGATTCTAAGACGCACCATTTTTCACATTTTAACATGTCTGAAATCGGGATGCATCTTAGAATCGATGTCTTTGAAAAAAACGAGGCTACAAGGGTGCGCTGCTGGAGTACCAGCCCGGGTGGGAAGCCAGAGCCACCACAGCAGCGAGGGCTGCTGGGTTACCCTGCACCTGGTGGAGCCGGTTTTCGAATCGCTGGAGGTGGGAGTCACTTACAAGGGAGGCCGGGAAGGAGGACGGTGGAGGGATGCAGCCGGCCGCCATGCTCTGTTAACTGGATTACCAGTCAATGGGCAGCAGCGGGAACTTGTCCACTGCCTCATCGTCGTCCAGCCCACCCGGCACCCTTCACCGGTCGGAGGGAGGAGGTGGTGGGGGTGGTCGGGGGAAGAAGCAGGGGAAGAATTCGCTGGATAATCAAAGCGATGAGTACAAGGTGCAGAGGAAACGCAACAACAAACAAAGTGTAATTAAATGAATGGTGCGTCTTACAATCGATGGCGCCTTAGAATTGAGGAAATACGGTAGATACTGAGGAGGCGGTGTCATGTGTGGTGAGCAGAGGCTAGTTTAAAGGGTGTGTAATATCCCTGCTATGGCGGGATTGGTTTGGTGGTGCCAGACTGGGTCCTGTGGGATCGGTGTGTTTACTGGTTTTGTTGTTTGGGAGAGGTGGTTCATGTCCTGTTATTGCTATGGACCTACAGGTGTCCTCACAAAGGAAATAATCTCACATTTATTTTTGAACCAGATATCCGGTCAACAAAGGGGGGGGGGGGGTCATGCGTCAAGTTTGTCCGTGGGCTCTCGACATAGCAATGGGCAGGTTTCAAGTTATGTCATGTTGTAGAAATATTATGGTGGCAATAATATAAAAAACTGTGGCTGTTGAACTCCAGCAGGGTTTCATGTGTCTATTGGTGTGTGTATGTCAGCGGGGGAAGAGTGGGGGGGGTGGTATGGTCAATGGGGCATCCTGAGGTCACAGGACACATATATCAAGCAGAGTGGAAGAGAGAAAGCTTTCTCAGACCATAAATCCTCAAATAAACAAACATATTGACAGCTTAACACAGGCAACGAGTTTATTGCTCTCCTCTCCACTAACCCTGCATGCAGGAGAGCAACATTATTATGTGGGTCTTTAGCAATGGGAAAAGATCGATATATATATATACACAAGCTGCAAAGAATGGCTGTGTCCTTCCTCGTCCTCACCGTTGAAGTCATAGGGAAGTGAGAAATTAATCTTTTCAGTGTACAATTTATCTACCACCACCACCACAAAGGCCAGATTCACAATGCACCGTTATTGACTTAACCAGGCGTTAAGTTAACACATCCTGCAGTGCTAACGGTACGTTCAAAGCTCACTAACGCAGTGCTAAGTGCTATTTTCGGCCATAACCTGCCCTTGCGCCGCTATAACTAAAGAACCTCTGGGACATAACACCCGTGTCGTACCCAAAGGCGTTTCCCCAAGGCCTCGGATATAGTACAGGTGCGCGCGCGACGGAGCGCATGGCGTCACGCGCGCCTTTACGAGAAGCGATCCGTGGCCTGTGGATTGCGCGATGGGGAGGCGTGGCGAGGGCATGCCGGAGGTGTGCTCGTGAAATCACGTGAGCGGTTCGCCCTCATCGGCTGAACCGCCCACGTTACCCGGCCGTTGTGCGACAAAATAACAAGCCAGTGTAGAAGGGGTTAACCGCATGAGGACGAGCCACTCCAAAGACCACCTGGAATCCATCAGCCCCCCCCCTTGCATGTCTGACCTGGGTACTGTGTGTTGCCATGCTGCTTTTTTTTTTTAATTCTATAAAATAATCTCTGGGATATAACACCTGAGTCGCTCCAAAGGCGTCAGCCTTTATCAGCTGCCGAAGGGCAGCCAAAGGGTGTCGCCATTCGTTAATGTTTGGTACTGTTAAAGCTGCTCTGTTGCATTCTCAAACTCACCAACTCTCAATTCCCCCGTACCCAATGCTTCAACCTACCCTGCCTGAAGATTGTAAGCTCCTTGAGGCAGGCCCTCTTCTAACAGCACATTGCAGGCCTCTCCTACCTCTCCTAACACATCACATTTCAGGCCTATCCTACCTCTCCTAACACAGCACATTGCAGGCCTATCCTACCTCTCCTAACACAGCACATTGCAGGCCTATCCTACCTCTCCTAACACAGCACATTGCAGGCCTATCCTACCTCTCCTAACACAGCACATTGCAGGCCTATCCTACCTCTTCTAACAGCACATTGCAGGCCTATCCTAACTCTCCTAACACAGCATATCGCAGGCCTATCCTACCTCTCCTACCACAGCACATTGTAGGCCTGTCCTACCTCTCCTAATACAGTACATTGCAGGCCTTTCCTACCTCTCCTAACAAAGCACATTGCAGGCCTATCCTACCTCTTCTAACAGCACATTGCAGGCCTATCCTACCTCTTCTAACACAGCACATTGCAGGCCTATCCTACCTCTCCTACCACAGCACATTGCAGGCCTGTCCTACCTCTCCTAACACAGTACATTGCAGGCCTTTCCTACCCCTCCTAACACAGCACATTGCAGGCCTATCCTACCTCTCCTAACACAG
>CM071587.1:3570642-3625780 GCA_036426205.1 Ascaphus truei
TATCCTACCTCTCCTAACACAGCACATTGCAGGCCTATCCTACCTCTTCTAACACAGCACAGGGCAGGCCTATCCTACCTCTCCTAACAGCACATTGCAGGCCTGTCCTACCTCTCCTAACACAGCACATTGCAGGCCTGACCTACCTCTCCTAACACAGCACATTGCAGGCCTGTCGTACCTCTTCTAACAGCACATTGCAGGCCTATCCTACCTCTCCTAACACAGCACATTGCAGGCCTGTCCTACCTCTCCTAACACAGTACATTGCAGGCCTATCCTACCTCTCCTAACACAGCACATTGCAGGCCTGTCCTACCTCTCCTAACACAGTACATTGCAGGCCTTTCCTACCTATCCTAACACAATTGTAATCCTGTCTGTAATTGTTTCATTTGCCCATAATCTATTTCTGACTGTTCATGAAAGTCTGTAAACTGATTGCATAACCTTTGTTCATTTAATGCAACCATTTATTATTATAACTGTGGCCTTTCCTGTCTGTCTCGCGTGTAACAAAATAATTCTATTTAATTTGAGTTCTCAAACTGATTGTAGAGTATTACGATGCCCCTTAAGTGGAGGCCTGTATTTACTGGGTAAAAAATGATAATGATAATTGACATTAGAGCTAATGGTATGCAAAAGAGGTGTTCCCTGGGATACCTGGGATACATGCCAATGGAAGTCATTAAAATATACTTTTCATACCCTAGTAGCCTGTGTCCCAGGTATCTCTGGTTTGCGCAAGCTTTCTCCTTATTAAATCTGTGTGGCTGGAAGTAGAGTTTGTACTGCACTTCTCAATGCTGATTTAAACCCTGTTTAGTAACCTCCCATCGTAGAGTCTGCCTAGTACATGATACATTAGCCCCTGTTGTGTGCATGTTCAACATTGCCAGCAGAGGGCAATGTGCAGCACTTACAATGGGGTGCTAATTCAGGCTGGGAGTGGCTAAAGTGTAACAATACTGAGGCTGCGCTTATAGAGCCGGTGACGCGACGTTGCGTCAAAACAAATGCATTGCCGCCATCGCGTGCACTTATAGTAAGCGCAACGGGGCAACTGCTTGGTCGCGATCGCTGGAATTCATCTCAATTTGATTTTTCCAGTGACCGCAGCCTGACGTCGCCGTCACCGGCACTATAAACGTAGCCTGAGTGTCACGGAGTAGAACATTTTTGTATTGTGTACTAACCGAAGGATTAACATACTTTTAACATTTACCAGATGTAAACTTTCTGCATGTGGTCTCCAATTGCAGTTTTGTCCCCAGATCGAGCAAACGTATGCTCTTCTGCGCACAAGCACAGTATCACTGCTTTCAAAAATGCTCTTACCTGACGATGACATACATCACCGCGCAGTTCCCCACCAGCCCCACCACGCAGACGATCAGGTATACCACCACGATGGTGACCTTGATACCCAGGGGCAGGAATCTGTCCCCTGTGCTGTTGTAGAACCAGCTGCTGAAGTTGAACATGGAGGAATGATTTAGCAGCTGCAGCTCCCTGAAATAAGCATCCCTGAAGGACGCGTCGGAGAGAGAGAGATCCATCTTCAGGGAGGTACCTGGAGGGTAAGAAGAGGCACGGTCAGAAAGAGTTGCTATATTACTACACTTTAGAGTTGGTAATTACTTCTGGAAACATTGCTCAAAAGTGTCATGCTGCAGTGTGAGTACAAACAGAATATGATCACACCTGACAATGCTCCAGCTACTTAGCAAACAGGCCCAGAATATTTTACCAAGACTTTAGAAAGGAAAAGGGTGGCAAATGAGATTCCACATCTCAGGCTCAGCACATTGTATTCGAGAAAACAGGAATGGAAGCCACAATGTATCATTCAAACACCTTTTTAAAGATGCAGTTCTACTAACTCAGTCCAAAACATATTTGTATGAACCCAAAAGTCTATGTAAGGTATAAATAAAAATACATTTGAACTTCTATTTATATATATATATATATATATATATATATATAGTCAGATAAGGCAGTTGGCACTCCAATAGGTGCTGGTAAGCCACAGGTGCACGTCCCATATAGAGAATGTAGTTATACGTTACCGTTCCAAGGATTGGTAAACAAGAGACAGCACTCAATGTTGAAAATCAAGTGTATTAGTGAAAGCAAAAATACATCCAGAAACCCAACGTTTCGGTCCTACAGAATGGGACCTTCCCCCTGAGGAAGGTCCCATTCGTAGGACCGAAACGTTGGGTTTCTGGATGTATTTTTGCTTTCACTAATACACTTTGATTTTCAACATTGAGTGCTGTTCTTGTTTACCAATCCTTGGAACGGTAACGTTATAACTATATATATTATATATATATATAAATATATATATTAGATATATATATATGATTATTATTTTAAATGTATGGATGCCTTTACATTGTCTTAATAGTATACCTCATTGTGAAATTGTCTGAACACATAAATAAAGAATTTGTTACATGACACCGCTTTCACTTGCATATAAATGGGCTTTTTATTCATCACCACAATGTTTGGGGTCATACAAACACACAGATAGGCTGATACATGTCAGCATCTGTTCAGCATTCTCTCACTGCAGTATAAACCAGGTGTTAGACCTGGGCCTAACCTCAAAACATGGGTTATGCATACCCTATACACAGTGATGGGCTTTGTGGTATGAGTTTATCCCCAGCCATCCCTCCATATATTATATACACATTATACACAGTACTGATCAATTAATGCATCCCCCATCCCCACCTCTTTGTGGTCTGTACACAGCTAAATGTAATTTATATTACTGCCTGGTATGGACCCTAAAGATAGCGCAGAGAGATGGAATGTGGGTTTACCCTCTGTGAATATATATATATATATATATATATATATATATATATATATATGTCTCTCTTCCTATGTATGTATGTATGTATGTATGTATATATATATATATATATATTTACAGGGCTGATTTATGATATATCCTGAGAGCTCTCTGTATGTGGTGCAAAGAGGTGAGTTATTGGTTTATCTGCAATGCTCCATTTGGTTAGACCTTCCATAGGTCCTGGCTTTTCTCTACTGTTACAATATATATGTAGTCATCATTATGTCATGTGTAGCAGTATGTTGTCATATGTATGTCAGATGCACAAGAGACAGACACATCCAGAGATCTGCCAGCAAGCAGACTATTCATTCTGACAGTGTTCATTTCACAGCTGTGGGCTGCAGGACACTCTCAAAAAACCCAGCAATAGATGTATCATATTAAAAACTCCTGAAGAAAGTCTTTAAGAGTAAATCCCAGCAGACTTCACTTCCCTAATGAACAAGTGCCAATAATGTACACAGACCCACAGGCTGATTAGCAGCATGTCCTGTAGCACAGGCGGTGTCTGGATGGGTTATGCATTGATCTGTGGTGCATACCAAAGAATATATAACGCTGCATACAACACACACACACACACACACACACACACACACACAGGTAGCTAGATATCTGCAGGGGATGTCACGGAAGAAGTTAGCTCACAGTACAATCTCCTGCAGATTTTCTAGCTGTCTGTATTTCAGCACCAAGGACAGATCTTACACCGCAGGATGACACAGCAGTAGGAATAGGATCTGGGGATGAGGATAGTGTCAGTGAGGGATTACGTCGGTGGGTACCAGTGGTTGATCAGGGATAAAATCATGTCCCTGTCTCCCTGCAGAGCATCCCCCCAACTGCAGCCACACATCGCATTGCACCTCAGGGGTAGACTGTGCCAGCTCGCGTTGTATATCATGGCAACAAGGAACCTAATGATTGCTGCATGGAACCAAATCAACCCAACCTCAAAGACAAGCAGGCCTCATACGGAGGGAGCAAATACCCTGATGATAACACAACCCCTGAAGTGACGCACAGACTAATCGTCAGCCATCAGTGGCACTGAGAGGACAGAAACCTGGGACTTACCTCGACTGGCTGTGCAGTGATGTCTCCTGATCCACAGACTGCTTTCTCCTTCTCCAAAACACAGACAACCGCAGCGCTCTGATCTGGGAGGGGAGACAAACCAAAGAGAGAGAGAGGGGGAGAGGAGAACACAGAGAGAGGGGGAGAAACGCGGGAGAGAGAGAGAGAGAGAGAGAGGGGGGGGAGAGGAAGGGGGGATGTGTGTGCTGGATGCATAGAGCAGGGCTAGGGTTCTGCATTAACTCTCTGTGTTGCTCAGACAATGAGAAGTGTAGAAACACAAACACTCCCCAGACCTGGTGTGGAAACTGGAGAGGACAATTGACTGCGGCTCTCAGTGTTTTAACTGTACATAGTTATTTAATCAATGTGTGAGGTCCAGGCAGCAAGAGCTACACAAAGCAAGACTTCTGTCTGTAAATATCCAGCCTGGGTGTAGAAGGAAATAATATACCTACTGTATAGAGACATTTGTGAACATGAATAGGGGGGTGAAGAAATTATGATGTCAGATTAATCTGAGGATGGATGACCATATTAACCCTATTGTGACATTATTTAGAACTTGGTGCAAACCTTTAAACTTTGTAATATGATCTGGATTCTTTGCAGGTTGTGATACCTTTCAGGGGACCAACATTAGGGTTCTTCATAGGCGAGGAACTCGAAAAGAATCCCTAATAGGTATCACAAACAACTTACAATGAGTTTACAATCATCCAAGACCAATACGGTCATTGGAACTTTGAACTACACTGATATGATGTGTGTATGTATGTATATATATGTATAGAGACCAGAGACAGCGACACAGACACACACACAAACACCAGACAGAAGAGAGGATAGAGAGGGATAGAGAGCGAGAGAGATAGAGAGAGCTAGAGAGAGAGAGAGTAGATAGAGAGCTAGGGGAGGAGGAAGAGAGGACAGATTATATATTGGTATTATATATTTGATATATATTATGATTAAATATTACAATTTATATTATTACATATATTATCTGAAATATAAAATATACATTCACACACTTGTAATGGTGTGCGTGAGTGTGTGTAGATATATATATATTGATATATATATAATATATATATAATATATATATGTTCACAAATAAATGTGTACATATACTGTATATAGCAACAAAAAGAAACACACACACATAGATGACTGTACACATCTTATTGTTGACTCTTCATTTAGCCACCCTCAGTCTGTTAAAAAGATGGAGATCAAATACAGACTCACTTGCGACTCTAGTTATGTCATCTGCCTGATTGTGTGCCCATGTGACCTCCTCTATATCGGAAAAATTAAGAGAAATCTTAAGGACCGCATCGTGCAACACAGGTCATCTATCAAACTTGCCCTGCAGCCCTCTGCACAAAGACTGGACCTCAAACATCATCCGGGGATCATTCCGTTTTATGTCCATGTGACACGTTCAAGCAGAGGTGGTGACCGTGATACCACTTTCATTACAGAGAGAGGCAAGATGAATTTTTAATCTAAAAGCAAGAGCCCCTCATAGTCTCAATGACGAGCTAAGTCTCTCCTGATTTTTATGAAAACAGTTCTGGAGCGATATAAACATTGGATCAAATACAGTGAGTACATTTCATTGTTGACCCAATGACCCAATAATGATTTTATTAATTCCAATGAAAAGATATATATATATAGTATATATATATTATATATTATATATGATATATATAGATATTATAATTATATATATATATATATATATATATATTATATAATATTGTGATACCTCCATCACGTTGCAGGGTCTTGTGTCCCATATTAAGGCCGGAAACGTTACGTTTTGTTGAACAGGGTTTTTATTACTTCACAATAATAACTATATCATAGGCACACCACCCCTTTAAGGCAAAACATAAAATAAACACCTACTCCTATTTAGGAGTCTGACTAAACAAGCAGGTCCCTAGCTATCCACCTGGGTAGATATACTACTTCCAGGTTAAACAACAATAACTACAGTCACATACAGAAAAGTGGTCTTTGGGGAATCCCTCCCAGGGCTCCAGGTAATTCCCTATTGACCCTGCAACAGCTTCACTCCCTCTGTGGGGTTGAAAATAAACGGACTTATGGCTGATTTCAGCCTCAGCCCAGTTCCCACTCTGATAACTCTACATATTATCTATCCCCTTGCCACCCGGCATATGCTTACCCTCGGATGGTGAGGCTCCACTTTGGCCAACAACACATTATGTGTTCTCATATGCACATGCTATCTTATGATATATATATATATACACACATATATTGTGTGTATTTCTGTATTATTGCTGCCTATGGGAGTACCTATTTGCTAATATGCAGCTGGATTAGCTACAGGGATCTTCATTCAGCACCTGGCTAAAGACAGTATTGGTTATGAGAACATAAGAACTCCTTGTTTGTAGCCTTCTGTTTGTGCAATCAGCTGAGAACGTGTATTCTGACTCTGCTACTCTGAGTAGAATTTTTGGACAGGGCTAGGTCTTGCTCATTCTCTCTTTTCAATAATGGATTACTCTTTATACTGGCACCTACCTGGCTTGGGTACCGCTAACATCCTACAGAGGTTGCAACAGTTTTGCTGTAAGACTTCAATGTCTTTATTTCTATGGGAACTTGAGTTGTCGTATAGCTGATTGATGCTTTCCTTTATGTTTTGATTGGCTCACCGCCATGTGAATTACACTGTAACAATGTAAGGTGGTTACTTACATGCCATTCAATTCTTGCTAGTTTACCACTGTTTGATTTTACATACTGACAGCAGTGGTACTACGCACAATTCACTTTCCTAAGCCCTGTGATCTAGGTTGCCTGACTCTGTGATATAGTAGGTGAGCCTCTACATACTCTAGAGACTGGCTAACGGTAGCCCAATATCTGTCCCTCTGTATGCCTATGGCACCAGGTTTATCTATGGGTAGTGAGCTTAGTCAGTAGCACTTACAGTGCTTCATACACTACCCAACGAATATGTATGCAATCCCTCCCCTATAGCGGCTAATGTCAGTACCCCCAAGCTATGATATACCTAGTTCCTAATTACATGGTATATGGTGATGCACAAAGTATTCTCATTTAACAGCACTGTTACCACCAACTCTCATCACGCCCACCTGTCTCCTGCACCACGCCACCTATCCGTGCCTCCGCTGAGGCCGCACCTCTACTCCTCCCCTCTCTCTCATTGGTCTTGCTCTCCCATATATGCTCAGCTTTGCCACTTGCACTTTGGCTGAGCATAGTTCCTGGTAGCATTTGTTCTCCCACTTCCTGCTTCCTTGCCTTGCCTTGCTCCTTGTACCTTGCCTTGCTTTCAGATTGATCTCTTGTGTACCGACCCAGCTTGACCCTTAGACTCTGCACTTCTGGCTTACCGACCCCCTCTTTCTTCTGACCTTCCGCATCCCTCCAATCATGACCACGGCTTATGGACTTCTACATTTCTACTGGCTCCAACCCCTGACCACGGCTATCGGACTCCGACCAATCTACCGGCTCCTAACTCTGATCAAGACTACTCTAATCTCTCCATGCCGGTCCGGCTGACTGACCATCCACTCTCCAGACGTGCCCCTGTGGCTGTGGGTGGCGTTTATACCCATTCCCACCTCAGTACGGGGGTCCCGCCTTGTTTGTGGTGAGCACAGCATTACAGCAGGAGAGTTGATAGTTATAAACTTTGAGGGGTTTGCACTGTAAAACCTTTATCACTGTACTTATACCATTTGGGCTAGTTTTCATTTTAATATAACTTCATGTATATGATTACTAATTGTTGTTTGGGATTCGTACGGTACCGAGTTTGTGGTATCGTGTTCTCTAATTCGTTTTAACTTCATGTTTATAATTACTAATTGTTCTACATTTATTTCACCTTAGAACAAAAATGATACTTTAAAAAAATGGGTGTCACGGTCGTGTACGTCGCTGTGTACTGTCCAGGAGACAGACTCGCTAGGCAGACGTGGAGAGTAGAGACCGACCAGTACCTGGGATCCAAATTCTGAAGAGAAGAATCGTGAGGTCCGGTTCTGAGATCAGGGCAGGAGAAGGTAGGATGGTCGGGGTTACAGTTCCGGTCTGGGCTGGAGAAAGAAGGTAGGTCGTGGTCACAGGCTGGAATCGGCAACAGGGTGGGACAAGGCAGGCAGGATAGGGTTACAGCAGGAGTCTAGGGAAACAGAAATTTGCACAGGCAAGGAAGAGAGGGGAATGCAGCCTTTTAAAGGGAGTAAACAGGTGCAGGCAATTTGATCAAAGAGGCTGACTTCCTGCCTTGGTGGCCATGTTGGGAGAGACAGATGTCCTGCCTCGGCGGCCATGTTGGTAGAGACAGATGTCCTGCCTCGGCGGCCATGTTGGGAGGTCCTTATATTGGGAAGGAGCATAATAATTATTTTGCCCTGGGCACAAAAATACCTAGTTACGGCTATGCCGATCAGCGCTCCGCTGTTTATTCGGATCCTGACGTGCAGGTGATCTAAGCGATGTGCTCTGGGGCTTTGCTGGAGACACCCGAAAACGAGGCCGAGAGTCTTGCCAGCGGGAATTTAAAAGTGCTTTATGCTATGGCACTGTCTCTGTGCCGGAGAAGCGGAGAGCAGGAGTTTTAAGTGGCAGCTTTGAAAGTGCTCTGCCGCAAATTGCATTGGAGAGGTCTGAACGGTCCCTTCCCCTACTGGCCACTCTCAGACCTCCAGGAACCTCTGTAACCTTCTCCTTCCTATATATATATATATATATATATATATATATATATCTCCTGAGTCGTCCCTGTTTCCAGGCAACAGTGGGCGAGGCGTAGTATTGGCTAACTCGCCCCCAGCCCCATGTAATAGGAAAAGGCATTAATTACTCTCTGTGTGGACCCGCACCAGTAACCCCTTAAAGCCATGGTAATCCACTAGAGGGGAGAGGGGTTTACATCTATTTTGAATTCTGTAACTACATATGCACCATCTCTGCAAGTAGGCTGTTCCAAGCATTAATCACTTTTTAAATTATTAACACATGTTTAGGAAGTATCAGTTAAATAAATGTCTCACTTAGACTGTGTTGTAAGGTTTCTCCAACAGGTGCTCCCACAAATCAAATCTGTTTCATGTGGACATATTCAGAATTTACCTTCCCTCCAGAGCCCGAAGCACTGATTGTATTTTTCCATTTAAAATGCATGAACATGATCACAAATTATCAATCCATGCACCCGCCTGTAAGATATGATCTAGAACCCTTATACAGTGACATTTACGGTATTCACACTGTCTCTGTAGGTCACTAATAATAGTAATTAAATTGTAAGCTACAAGTGGACTGTGGAGGCTCTTTTCTCACATGTGACCCAAGCAGCACGCACACTGAATTCCTCTACTGAAGAACTTAAGTGTTGCAGGACAGTAACACTTTGTTCTGGAATCTGTTATTTGTTACCTAGAACCCTTAGAGCAGGGGTGCGCAAACTAGTGGGTGCGTCCCCCAGGGGGGGCGGGAGATTTTCGGGGGGTGGTGGGGGAGCATGCGGCGGTTACAGAGGCCCCAAGCTTTCCCGAAGGCAATTCAATTAAATGCCGGGGATCGCGCGAGGCCTCTGTAACGTTACTTACCTTAAGATTTCCAGCGACGCGTCACCATGGCAACGTGAGCTCATATGACCCCAACACCGGAGCCAAGCCGGGGGGGGGGGGAGGGGGGGGGTGCAGCAGGGGGTGAGGGCAGGCAGGGGGGCGCAGGGAGAAGAGTTTTCTCACCCCTGCCTTAGAGGGTTAACTGTATGGGTTTCTGCAGAGTAAGTCCCCTCTCCCATCACATAGTGAAGGGGGAAGAGACCTGGTTACGCCCAACATCTAGAAGGTGTTCAGCGGATACCGGATAAAGTATAATGTAAACCGCTGCCCCTGTAGGCTTGGTGACCTGTGAGGTCACTAGGAGGTATATATAGTGATGGAGAAGGTTGTAGGTGAATTTTTTGAGCCGATTCCTTTGGTCCGCGGATTTCAGCGGATCAATCTGAAAAAGGGCGATTCGTGTTTTACGGATGTTATATTATTATTCAGAAAGCCGTGGACGGATTCGTGGAATCCAATCTGCGGATTCAACTGTCTGTCCACGGGTTGTATCCAATAGCGGATTCATAGTCTCTCTCTCTCTCTCTCTCTCTCTCTCTCTCTCTCTCTCTCTCATTGAGTACTTTTTCCTACAATAATGATGATAATAATTCAAAAATAAAAAAAACATGAATGGTCTATTCAGGTAAAATGTTAAAACAAAATTGTTGCTTTACTGAAAGCTTTCCTTTGAAGAGTGGCAGGAGGCAGGGAGAATAGTCACTGATGTCTTGGAAGCCAAGATGGATTTTAACCAGCAATTAAATAAATTAGCGCCACTCCTCCCCCACATCTCCCCCCCCTCATCTAACACGAACATCCCCCTCACTCTCTTTCATTTTCCTCTTCTTTTTATTCCCTGTCTCATTTCATCTCTTGCTCTTAATTGCACCTCTCTCCTACAGAGAGATATGCCCTGTGCTAAACTGGCCCCACCTTTCTAACTCCAGTCCCATGGATAATAAATGTAGCATGCAGCAGTAGAGCACTGCAGGAGTTTGGTTACCCTTACTGGGGGGGTGAGTGAGTTCTCGTGGGGACAAACGCTGAACTCGTGAATGGACTTGCAACATTCAAGATCCTAAATGAGATGGTATGCACTGAGATAGAGAGCATGGAGCCTTAGTCAGAGTGTGGCGTGACCCAATCTCATCCCCACATGTTCCTCCTGCCTCCCCCCTCCTCTCTTGGTCATCAGTGACACACCGGAGGGGGGAGTCTTAAAGAGTCCCTGGCGGAGCACGAGGGGGCAGAGCTGCTGCGACTCGATGGGACTTCAGGCTGATTCATGGCGACCTGAGAACCAGTCCAGGAGAAGAACATCTCAGCAGAGCTGGGTGACGAGGTCACAGACAAGCGCAATCATAGAAATAAATGGCACACCAGTGTTAATAAAGACATGCAAGTATAATTCTGCTTCTGGTGCTCACCTCCCAATGGTCCCGGCGTCTCAAGGCTGGACCTGATAATGGCACAAAAATGAAGGAAAGGAGGAGCACACAGGAGACTTGATTTGAGTTTTGAAAAACTTCAATAAGGTGTTCACAGCATCAGAGCTTTAGTACAGATAACGTTTCAGGACTAATGTGTCCCTTCCTCAGACCCAACACACAGACAAGCCCCTGTTGGAGTCAGGAGACTAAGACCGGGTCCCCAGTGGACACGGCGGTGCATGTGTCACATACCAGACACTCACCTCTAGTCAGACAGGCCCCAGGATCTCATTCTGTGTGCGCTCCCCTCTCACAATGACACGTCCACCAGCAGGGAAGACAAGAATGTTGTCTTCCCGTGCTGCGACACGGTCATGTGCTCGGCGGGCAGCCAATGGAAGGGCAGATATGCCCCGCCATGGCTGCGCCCCCTCACGCATCCCATCGCTACACTACAGACCGCAGATCGCGGCTGTAATCTGTGCCCGCGCCGCCAGGTGCACATGTAGCAGTGAGCACTGGGGTCGTAGCCTAAGGGTGGCATGAGTAGTTACAGAGGGGAGCCTCACCAAAAGCGTACAAAAGTCTTTGGGAAGAGACAGGTCTGCTAAGATTCATACACTGATCTCCAACAACAGTGCCGGCACCCACAAAAAGGGCTTGTGATGGTAGGGGCACAGAGACCAGCATATTAAAGGTTAAGCCCGGTCTCTGGCCCCTATCCGTCTGATGGATGTACAGGCTCACCCTGCATATGCTTATATGGTCCATGTTAAAATGGGTAAGAAGCAAAAAGTGACACACTTTCAGTGCTCATTTGCATGTTATTACCCAGACTCCTGGGCTGCAGTGGAAATATTGTAGGCTGAGAGATAATGGGGAAAGGCAGGGTTGCAGACCTGTATAAGACATGTGAATGTGCTCACAAGTGGTAGTTTTATTTGCTGTTTCATGCTTTAAAAATAGCATTACAGGACATTGACCCTGAGAGAATCATCGGGAACATGTGTCCCTTCATGCCAGTCTCCAACTCCAACACTGGGGAGTGTGCAGTGGGTTAATCTATTTTTAAAGTGTGCTGTAATTTGAAGCCTGTAACTTTTTTTCCCTTTCTCCTGCCTGAGGCAGAGTGGGTGTGGTTGGTTAATTGGCTGGCCTAACACACCTGCAGTGGGTGGGGTTAGTTAATTGATAACCTAACACACTTGGTGGGTGTCCATATTTAAACAGAGGCTTCTAACGAATCCTGAGCTTGCGTGTACTGATTGATCTGTGTGGTTGATTGAAGTGCTGGTTGGTTAAAGTGTGTGCAGTTAGAACCAGAAGCAGTTTGAACAAGGAAGCAGTTAAACAAGGTATAGTTTATTGAAGTACAGTTTACTGTTAGTACTTCTAAACTTCATAGTTGCTAGAATGAGCAGGATTGAAAATGCCACTCAATGCACATCTTGCCACATGTATGTGCACTTGGAGCAGCTGTTCCTAGGAGCATACCGCTGTGAGAAGTGTGAGCAGGTGGTCTCTTTAGAATCAGAGATTGCTCATCTGAAGAGGCAACTTGCAATATTGAGGGATATTGGCAATCTTGAAAGGGAATTAGAGCTCACTGAGCAGGCCCTTGCTTCGACTAGTGGTGCAGATGGTGGTGCTTTTAGTGAGGAGCTGGTAGGTAGCTTAGTTGCTGTTAGTGAGGAGCAGGTAGGTAGCTGGGTGACAGTTAGAAGGGGAAGCAGGGGCAATAAGGAGAGGCAGGTCATTTCTGAGCTGACACATCCCAATAGATTTGCCATGTTGAGTGAAGATATTGGGAATGTTGGGGCAGAAATGGCAAGGCTGGGGGAGACTAATTCCTCTAGCAGCCAGGGGAATAGTTCCTCCAGCACAGTGGGGACTCAGGATGCTCAGATGCAAAGAAAGATTGTGGTGGTAGGGGACTCCATTATTAGGAAAGTAGATAGGGCAATCTGTTGCCGGGACCGCATGAACCGAACAGTTTGTTGTCTCCCGGGTGCTCTTGTTCGGCACATTGCGGATCGGGTAGACAGATAGTTGGGGGGGGCTGGGATTGACCCGGCGGTCTTGGTACATGTTGGCCCCAATGACAAAGTTAGAGAAAGATGGAGGGTCCTAAAAAATGATTACAGGGATCTAGGCCAAAAGCTTAAGGCAAGGACCTCCAAGGTAGTATTTTCTGAAAAACTACCAGTGCCATGCGCTACCGCAGGGAGACAGTCAGAGATCAGGGAGGTTAATGCATGGCTAAGAAAGTGGTGCAGGAAGGAGGGGTTTGGGTTTTTAGAGCACTGGGACTCCTTTTCTGAGAGGTGCCATCTATATTCTAGGGACGGATTGCACCTCAATGAAGAGGGATCTTCTGTGCTAGGGGGGAGAATGCTAAAAAGGTTGGAGGAGATTTTAAACTAGGATGGAGGGGGGAGGGGAATGAAACAGATAATGAACTAAATGGAATAGATGAGGATACAAGGTGGTATGGAGGTAGAATGGGGGCAAGTGCAAGTTTGACAAGCAGTGAGATACCCATAGTAAATAGAGATAATACTAGAAAACTTCTAAAGACTAAACCAAGTGGGAGCAGAAAGGAAGGAGCAGATAAGATATTAGTACAGGCTGAAAAAAAACTTAAATGCATGCTTGCTAATGCAAGAAGCCTGACAGATAAAATGGGGGAGCTTGAATTAATAGCTACAAGGGAGCAGTATGATATCATAGGCATTACTGAAACATGGTGGGATGAAACTCATGACTGGACAGTTAATTTAAAGGGGTATTCTCTTTTTCGGAAGGATCGAACAAATAGAAGGGGAGGTGGAGTATGTCTATATGTTAAACCAGATCTAAAACCTATTATAAGGGATGATGTCTATGAAGGGAATGATGAAAATGTAGAGACCTTGTGGATAGAAATTAGCAGTGGAGGTAAAAGTATAAAGAAAATGTTTGTGGGAATATGCTATAAACCACCAAATATCTGTGAGATTGAGGAAGCTAAAATACATTTGCAAATGGAGAAGGCATCAAAACTGGGTCATGTTTGCATAATGGGGATTTTAATTATCCAGACATAGACTGGGGCAATGAGATTAGCATTACAACAAAAGGAAATAGGTTTTTGGGGGTACTTAAAGATAATTATATTACCCAAATTATTGAGGAACCAACCAGGAGAGGGGCAGTTCTGGATTTGGTCATATCAAACAATGTAGAAGTAATAACAAATATTCAAGTCCTGGAACATTTGGGTAACAGTGATCATAACATGGTCTCATTTGAAATAAATTATCATAAAACAGATTACAGTACTTGGGTTCAACAAAGAGTTTAAACTTTAGAAAGGCAGATTTTAATAAACTGAGGTCTAATCTAGTAGTAATACAATGGAATGATGTTTTTGCAGGGAAAAATGTAGAAGATAAATGGGCAGTCTTTAAAATATTATTATAAAGCACACTTATCAGTGTATACCCCTTGGGTAATAAGTATAAAGAAATAAAAGTCAAAACCAATGTGGCTAAACAAACAGTAGGGGGAGAATGACAAAGAGGAAGGCGTTTAGATTCTTTAAGTCAGAAGGGACAGATACACATGATCAGAATTATAAGGAACAGCTGGAGACCCGGCGTTGCCCGGAGTCACACTGTCCCCCCCCCACACACACTGTCCCCCCCCCCCCCCACACACACTGTCCCCCCCCACACCACACTGTCTGCCCCCCACACACACACTGTCTTCCCCCCCACACACCCAACTGTCCGTCCCCCCCCACCACCACACTGCCGTGTCCCCCCCACACACCTGTCTCCCCCCCCCACACACTGTTCCCCCCCCAACACACTGTCTCCCCCCCCCACACACACACTGTCCGCCCGCCCACACACACCACTGTCTCCCCCCCCCCTACACACTGTTCCCCCCCCCACACACACTGCCCCCCCCCACACCACCCTGCTCCCCCCCCACCACTGTCTACCCCCCCCCACACACCTTTCTCCCCTCTCTCCCCACCACACACACACTCCGGCTCTCCCCCCCCCACACACACTGTCTCCCCCCCACACACACACTATCCGTCCCCCCTCCCCACACACACTGTCCCCCCTCCCCCCCACACCTGTCCCCCCCCACCACACTGCCCCCACACACCACCCTGCCCCCCCCCCCACACACACTGCCACCCCCCACACACACTGTCTCCCCCCACACACACTGTTCTTCACCCCCCCACTACACACACTGTCTCACCCCCCCCCACCCCCACACACACACACTGTCTCACCACCCCCCCCCCACACACACACACTTGTCTCAGTCCTCAACCCTCCCCACACACACTGTCTCCCCCCCCACACCACTGTCTCCCCCCCCCACCTGTCCCCCCCCACACACTGCCCCCCCCCACACTGTCCCCCCTCCCCCACAACACTGTCCCCCCCCCCCCCCCCCCCACCCCACACACCACACACACACACACACACACACACACACACACCCACCCACACACACCCACACACACACACTGTGTCCCCCCTCCCCCACACACACACTGTCCCCCCTCCCCACACACACAGACTGTCCCCCCTCCCCCACCCACCCACTGTCCTCCCCCCCACACCCACGACTGTCCCCCCTCCCCCCACACACAGACTGCCCCCCCACACCCACCCTTCCCCCCCCACACACACACTTCCCCCCCCCAACCCCCCCCGCCCCACTGTCCCCCCCCCAACACACTGTCCCCCCCCCCCCACACGTAGCCCTGGCCTGTATAGGTCTGCGGTTGCGGAGGGAGATCTGTGGCATGCGTCCCAGTCCGCGGGTCGTAAGGGTGTGGCGTAACGGGAGGGAGATTGTGGGGCGTGGTGGGCATCCGACGGGCCGTACAGTGTGTGAGGTAGCGTTAGGCGATCGGTGCGGGGGGGGCGCGGCTGTAGAGGTCCTGCGGTTGCGGAGGGAGATCTTGTGCGTGTGTCCCGGTCCGCGTCCCGTATAGGGTGTGCGGTAGCGGAGGGAGATGTTTGTCATGTGTTTTGCGTCGGAAGAGCTCCGTGCGGCCGCTGCCGAAGTGAGTAGGTCAGCCGGTGGCGATGTTGTTTAGCGGGGAGATGGGAGGGGCGCGGTAGCGGAGGGGAGATCTGGGCGTGCTGGTCGGTCCCGCGGCGTACAGTGGTGTGAGGTAGCGGGATGGCGATCAGTGCTGATGGTGTTGACTGTAGGCCGCGGCCTGTAGAGGGGTGCGGTTGCAGAGGGAGATCTGTGTGCTGGACCGGTGGGGGGGGAGTTGGGGGTGGGCGAGGGTTGGTGTTTTGAAAGGCGTCTGCATGTTTGGTGTTGTGTGAATGTGTGTGTGCAGGTTTTGGTTATCGTGCGTTGTGTGTAGGTGTTGTGTGTATCTGATTCTGTACCTGATTGGGCAGTCTGTGGTAGCAGACGGTGAGGGTTTTGATAGCTGTGAAGCGGGCCCAGAGCATGAAGTTGAGATTAGAGGATTAGGTACTGCAAATGCAAAGCTCAGTGAGGGGTGGGACAGTGTGGAGTATTAGCTCAGTGAGGGGTGGACGTGTGGCATTGGTGTTGGACGCAGGCCAATGAGAGGTGTGGCGGGGCGGGCATTGTACGCAGGCCAATGAGAGTCAGTGAGGGTGGGACAGTGTAACATTGGTGTGGACGCAGGCCAATGAGAGGTGTGGCGGGGCGGGCATGGCTGAGCCGGTG
This sequence comes from Ascaphus truei, assembly GCA_036426205.1. Classification (NCBI taxonomy): domain Eukaryota; kingdom Metazoa; phylum Chordata; class Amphibia; order Anura; family Ascaphidae; genus Ascaphus; species Ascaphus truei. The sequence continues at coordinate 3,587,406 of CM071587.1, forward strand.
TACAGGCCCAAGGTCCTATCGATTGGCCCTGTGACGCAGACAACAGTGCTTCTGAAATATATAGTAGATGTAACAAAATTTCAAAGGCAATTAAATTTCAAAAATGGATAATGAAAAAGGATGCAATACACAAGTAAAGATCAACCCTAAAAAGTTCTTTAAGTACCTTAATAACAAAAAAATGAGAAAGAAAATATGGACCCTTTCAGTGTGAGATGGGTAGGCAGATTATTGGAGATGAGAAAAAGCAGAGGTATTAAACAAATTCTTTGCTTCTCTGTGTTTACCAGGGAAGAATCAAGTTCAATATAGGCCACGGAGGAAGCCACACCTCCATTTAATGACCAATTGGTTAACTGAGGAAGAGTTCATAAGCGACTTGAAAATTATGTAAATAAGGCACCTGGCCCAATGCTACCATCCAAGAGTTCTCTAGGGTTAAGCTCAGTAATAGCAAAACCATTATATTTAATATTCAAGGACTCCATTTCCACAGGCTCATACCACAATGGCATAAAGCAGATGTGGTGCCTATATTTAAAAGGGAGCTAGACACACCCGGGGAATTACGACCTGTAAGCTGATTCAATAGTAGGGAACCTACTTGAAGGTTTAATACGGGATAATATCAGGAATACCTAATGGAAAACAAAATTATTAGTAATAGTCAGCATGGATTTATGAAGGATAGATGCTTGCCAAACTAACCTTATTTGTTTCTTTGAGGAGGTAATAGGAATTTAGACCAGGGCAATGCAGTTGATGTGGTCTACTTAGATTTTGCAAAGGCTTTTGATATGGTTTCCACACGAGGTTGGTGTACAAAATAAAGAAATTGGACTCAGTAATAATATATGTCCCTGGATGTAAAACTGGTTAAAGGACAGACAACAGAGGTTGTCATAAATGGAACTTTTTCAGGTTGGGCTAAAGCCGTGATGGAGTACCTCAGACTCGGTACAGGACCCCTCTTTTAACTTGTTTATTAATGACCTTGAGGTTTGGATCGAGAGCAAAGTCTCCATCTTGCTGATGACACTAAATTGTGTAAGGTAATAAATCAGAGCGAGTAATTTCTTTCTCTTCAGAAGGACTTGGAGAGACTGGAAACGTGGGCAGGTAATGGCAATGAGGTTAAATACAGATAAATGGTAGTTATGCATTTCGGGATGCAAGAATAAAAGAGCGACTTACAAATTAAATGAGATATATTGGGGGAACCTTGATGGAGAAGGATTAGGAGTGCTTTGTAGACAGCAGCTTAGCAATAATGCCCAATGTCATGCAAGTCTGCAAAGGCAAACAAGATCTTATCTTGCATCAAAACGGCAATGGATGGAAGGGAAGTAAAACATAATATGCCTGTAGACGGACGTTCACGAGGTATGCAAGAGAGACTGATTATTGTGAAATTAAACGAGGCTTTATTGTTCCTTTTCCTTTAACATTGAGAACCATCCAAACAAGGGGGAAACACAGCTTCTATTCACTTGGGAGTGGTTCTAGTGAAATACCATGCAATCCACAACTCCCTTAGTTACGCATGTCTCCAGCCCCAAACACATACATGAAATAAGCAGATATACGAAGTCTCTTAAGAATGAAAGTCTTATCTGTCCTTGGAGGGAAAATCCTCTCTGTTCCTGGTTCAGCTCCCTTCCCTCGGGTGTGTCAGCATTCATGTGTAGAAGTTTTCCCTGTGTCTTGTAGCGCTCTGCTGTTTTCTTCTCGGGCAGGGCTCAAGACTGTTGTGAGAGTCAAGACAATCCTGCTCCTCTCTTCTCCCCAAGTTCAGCTAAGGTATGAGCTAAGGTAGACACTTCCGTCTCAACAGACAGGCTTTTGTAAGCAATCTAAATCAGGAGGCTGTGTGTTTATTAATTGACTACCAGCAGTTAACCACCCACTGCTAGATTAAAGGCACATTACTTGAACAGGATTACTCCCCTGTTACACCATCCCCTGTTTGTGGAAGCTCGGGCTTGCCACGGCCAAGCCCATCCTTCCCCACTCTCATTATAAATAGCTCTGTACTTGAATGAGAGTGGATGGAGAAAAGAGAACTCTCAGTTCCGCTGGGATTGGAGCCCTTTCCTCCAGTTTATTCGTGTCCCTCCCTGAAGGTGCTTTGAGATCAGCACCCCTTAGTCGCTCGAGGAGGACTTTTCCAAGTATAGTCTTTTTTCTACGTGCGCGGTCTGAGATTTCCCTCGTGTCGGGTGCTCGTCTTATTGTAGGTCATACTGTATGGCAGCAGTTGCAGAGCATTTAAAAACAGCCCTTTGAGTTTTCCGCTCTTGAAGCGGTCTCTCTGCCCTTTTCCCACTCAATGGGGTTGCTAGTTCAGCCTCTTTGAGATTAAGTTGCAATTCCACACCCACTTCCAGAGAATGTCCCATCTATTCAGCTTCATCAGCTAAGGATTCTTCTGGTTTTAATTCAGCATGTGTACCTTCTTTTGTTGCCTGCTGGGTGGATGAAGGTTTTGCTAGTGCTTGTTTAGGTGGTTCAAATTTTGCAACCTTGTCTTTCAGATGAGCGGTATTCCCAGCTCTCACTGTACCCTTGTCTTCATGGGTTTTTGAGGCTGTGGGATACTGACGCTTAGTCAGGGTCAATACTTGTCCTTGTAGGACTGTAATCTCATCCGATAGAGATCCCTGTTTTTTGAGTGCGTCTTGCAAGTCTCTTCTCAGGGAATTTATCTGCATGCTTTGCTTTCTCTGAGCTTGCTTCCACAGTTTTATTGCATTGTGAAGCACTATGAACTTCTTTGCTTGGGCCACAGCTACTTGTTTCAGTTTCTGGACCTTCTTGTGCTCGCTTTTGTGCCGTGTCACCTGGGTTCTAAGCTTGGCTTTTAGCGTTGCTTTGGTGATGCTCAGGGTAGCCTTCTGTTTCTCATGCTGCTTTGCGGGGACATACTGGGTCATCAGACGTTCCTGCAGCACTTGAATTTCTTTAACAGCCTGCAGATTGTCATCCTGCAGAGTTCGCTGATTCTCCTCGGCCTTCTCGAGGTGCGTACGCAGACCTTGCAGTTGGTTCTGCAGTCGGTGCTCTGCTTCAAACTTCTCACCTTCCAAAAGTCTATTTTTTTCTTTAAGCTCGTGCAGCTTTTCATTTTTTTCCTTGACGTCGTTTGTCAAATTAAAATTTTCTTCTTTGCGTTTTAAGTTTTTTCTTTGTAATCTTAAATGTTCTCCTTTTTCAGTCTCTGTCCTATTCAGGGCCTCTTTGCAGTCCTCCTTCCATTTACGCACATCTGCTTTGAGACTGACAGTCTCCTGGCATGAGACATCCTTCTCTAGGTTGAGGGTCTGAAGCTCCTTCTGGGAGACTTGGAGATTTGTATTAAGATTGGCAATCGTTTCTTTAGAAATGTCCAGCTCCTCAGTGAGACTGTGTAGTTCCTTTCTGGAAACTTCCAGGTCTGTGCGGCAGCTGTTGGTCTCATGATGTGAGGCATCCAGTGCTCTGCGGAGTGTCTGAACCTCTTTCTGAGATACGTCCACCTCTATCCGGACACTGTTGACCTCCTGTTGTGAGGCATTCAGCTCTATGCGAAGAGTGTGAACCTCTTTCTGGAAGACTGTCATCTGCTTCAGTGCCTCCTCATACTTCCGCTTTAGCGTAGCCACCATTTTATCAGATTGGCTCTGCTTTTCATCCATGGCGGAAATAGTAGCATTTGCAGTATCTAGCTCAGTCTTGAGATCGTCCAATCCTGTCCCAGATTCAGAGTACATTGCGAGCACCGTCATCTGTAACTCAGCATTATCTGCTCTCTCAAGTTTCAATTGTTCTCGAAGTAGATCAGTCACGCCTGGCAATTTTCAGGGCGTCTTCAGGGCTGGTCAAGGGATCGTCACTCACTGGTTCCGCCTCCGCTTCCCTGGGATGACTGGTTGAGGGTTCCTCACTGTTGGCACCAGACAGACACTTCTTTGGGGTACACGATTTCTGCCTTGGGCCCTCTGGATATTCGGTTATCCACGGGACGAATTCTCCATTTTCTCTAGGCTGCAGGGCAACTCGGTCCCCCTTTTCCTCCACAGGATCTGCGGACATGTCTGTTCCTTCCACGGTAAGTGAAGAACCGCTTTTCTTTTTCTTTTTCCGCCTTTTTGTTTTGGATGACTCCGTCCCATCAGGAATATTGGGGTCTCCTTTATTTGAAATTTTAGCAGCGTCACTGGATCCACCCGGCTTTTCTTGCAACTGTAATAGCTGACGGAAATATTCGGTGATCCACTGCTCCCGCTCTGTCTCCTGCTGATCATATTCGTCATCAAAGGGAGCGGTCTTTTCTGTTCGTGCCGAGTTCAGGCACCCCCACCATTCTTGGGGTGTTTTGTGGGTGTGACTCGGTTCGGGTTCCCCGTAAGAGATGTCTTCCTCTTTATTGGACTGGAAGGGCCACTCTTCCGTGGGGTAGGGTTCATTACAGGAACGCTGCATCTTGTCCTCCATTTTTAGGCTATCGGGTGTAATTTTCTTCCTGACCTCAGGAGGCGCTATTGCAGCTGTTGCCACTGTATTTGCTAGAACCCCCAATTGTGGTAGTCCTACAGGTGGGCATATTTTGCGTGTAGAGGTCGTAGCTCTCACAGGCATCTTTGTAGAATTTTTCTTTCTTGGATAAGTTTTACAATATCAGCAGTACTGTGCATGCATTTTCTCTCATCAGGTATACAAGATGTGCAGTTGCTAGGTAAAAAAGTCTATTTGCTTTACACCATTTACTTGCTAGGTGCAATCCCTCCGCTTCAGCAACAGAATTTGGTTTTCTTTCTGAGTTCAGTAATTTTCAGTCTCATCTTTGGGTATTATGGCATTCACACTTCCCCCTTTGGGTGTCTGTTTTGCTCCCAAGATATATATAGGCAGACTTTTTTTACTTGCAGAAAAAAACTTTCTTTGCAGTGGACTATTTCTTTCATTCCCGGCAGGGTGACTCAACACTCAGCAATTGGCTTTGAAATACCTTTTACACAGTTCAGCAGTCCCTTTTTCCCCTATAGGGCAATTTTACACTCAGCATTTGTTTGCTAAAAATTCCCCTGCTTCAGCACAGTCTTGTATCAATTTTCACACTTTTCTGCATATACTCCATTCACAGCTGGTAGCCCTATGCAGTGTGGCAACCTTTATTTGCAAAATCAGTACCACTCGTGGGTCACCATCTGTATTCACTGCTTCAGCGAAACTTTTGAAAACAACAAACACCTATCCCTTTTTAAGGGCTGACTCACTTCTTGAACCCTGACTATGGCTGGAAGGTAAAACTCCTATTTCAATGACCATATTACACTTTGTGATAGGCAAATAAGGTTTAGCTGCTTCAGCAGTCTCTCTCCTCTTGGGATTGGGGAAAAGAGTCCATCTGTGGTTTTGTAAGTTTCAGTGCAGTGTAAGTTTCAGTGGTGTGTATCACTTTAACTCTGGTCTCTGCTGCATGAGATTTTTTTTTTTTTTCTAAGTTGCTCAGACTGTTTGTAGGCAAAAAGCATAAAACAAAATTTCACATAAAAAATCTCCGGTCCTTTTTAATTTCAAAGACACCTCTCATCCCACTTCTGACACCATATGTAGACGGCCGTTCACAGAGGTATGCAAGAGAGACTGATTATTGTGAAATTATAACGAGGCTTTATTGTGCCTTTTCTTTAACATTAGGAAACCATCCAAACAAGGGGGAAACACAGCTTCTATTCACTTGGGAGTGGTTCTAGTGAAATACCATGCAATCCACAACTCCCTTAGTTAAGCATGTCTCCCAGCCCCAAACACATAGCATGAAATAAGCAGATATACGAAGTCTCTTAAGAATGAAAGTCTTATCTGTTCATTGGAAGGAAAATCTCCTCTGTTCCTGGTTCAGCTCCCTTCCCTCAGGGTGTGTCAGCATTCAGGTTTAGAAGTTTTCCCTGTGTCTTGTAAGCAGCTCTGCTGTTTCTTCTGGCAGGGCTCAAGACTGTTGTGAGAGTCAAAGACAATCTCTGCTCTCTCTCTCCCAAGTTCAGCTCAGGTATGAGCTAAGGAGACACTTCCTGTCTCAACAGACAGGCTTTTGTAAGCAATCTAAATCAGGCAGGTGGTGTTTATTAATTGACTACCAGCAGTTAACCACCACACTGCTAGATTAAAGGCACATTACTTGAACAGGGATTACTCCCCTGTTACAATGCCCCTTTACAAAGCATTAGTAAGACCACACCTTGAATATGGAGTACAATTTGGGGCACCAATCCTAAGAAAATACATTATGGAACTAGAGAGAGTGCAGAGAAGAGCCACCAAATTAATAAAGGGGATGGACATTCTAACTTATGAGGAGAGGCTAGCTAAATTAGATTTATTTACATTAGAAAAGAGGCGTCTAAGAGGGGATATGATAACTATATACAAATATATTCAGGGACAATACAAGGAGCTTTCAAAAGAACTATTCATCCCACGGGCAGTACAAAGGACTCGAGGCCATCCCTTAAGGTTGGAGGACAGGAAATTTCACCAGCAACAAAGGAAAGGGTTCTTTACAGTAAGGTCAGTTAAAATGTGCAATTCATTACCCATGGAGACTGTGATGGCAGATACAATAGATTTGTTCAAAAAAAGGTTGGACATCTTTTTAGATGGGAAAGGTATACAGGGATATACCAAATAAGTATACATGAGAAGGATGTTGATCCAGGGATTAATCCGATTGCCAATTCTTGGAGTCAGGAAGGAATTAATATTTCCCCTTAATGGGGTTTTTGTTTGCCTTCCTCTGGATCAATAAGTAAGTATAGATATAGAATAAAGTATCTGTTGTCTAAATTTAGCATAGGTTGAACTTGATGGACGTACGTCTTTTATCAACCTCATCTACTATGTAACTATGTAACTATGTAACTACTTTGGATTGATTGAATGTTTTGCCTGTGATTTTGGGAGTGATTGTACAGAGCTCCATCTTACATAGTTACATAGTTACATAGTAGATCAGGTTGAAAAAAGACATACAGGTATACCCCGCATTAATGTACACAATGGGTCCAGAGCATGTCTGTAAAGCGAAAATGTACTTAAAGTGAAGCACTACCTTTTTTCCTCTTATCGATGCATGTACTGTACTGCAGTCGTCCTATACATAACGCATTTGTAACAGGCTCTATAGTCTCCCCACTTGCGCACAGCTTCGGTACAGGTAGGGAGCCAGTATTGCTGTTCAGGACGTGCTGACAGGCGCATGCGTGAGCTGCCGTTTGGCTATTGGGTGATATGTCCTTACTCGCGAGTGTACTTAAAGTGAGTGTCCTTAAACCGGGGTATGCCTGTATGTCCATCAAGTTCAACCTACTGTATGCAAAATTTAGACAGCCGATACTTTATCCTATATCCGTACTCACAGTATCTTGATCCAGAGGAAGGCAAACAAAAAACCCCAGTGACACATCATCCAATGATATCTCATAAGGGGAAAAATAAATTCCTTCCTGACTCCAATAATTGGATTACTCCCTGGATCAACATCCTTCCCATGTTTAATTATTTGGTATATTCCTGCATACCTTTCCTTTCTAAAAAGATGTCCAACATTTTTTTGAACAAATCTATTGTATCTGCCATCACCGTTTTACATTCTCAGGAAAGACAGTGTTCGCCGGCTAAGACGGACACAGTTACTGTAAGTGTCAGCTTGGTATAGAGTTTCATATATGGTGAAAAATCAAGATAAAACTGCACACAATGGAAAGTAGTCTCATTTAATGTATTTTCTTCATTTTTCTGGGAAGGTTCATGCCCCTGTTAAATGATCCACTGCAGAGTGAGGTGCACAGTACACACTGCAAGCTTATTCTGATGTCTGATTCACCAGTCAAGATACCCTGTGAAGCAATTGAAACATACGTATGCCTGAAAGCCTAATTGCAAACTGCATAACAAATGGCATGAAATATACAATGCAGTCTGCTTCATCAGGGCTGAGGAAGAGTGGCAGCTCAACAGAGAGACTAACAGCCGTTTCAAGGGCAAATTAATCAGGACTGAGTTACAAGGCAGTTCTTAGAACACACACCATAGTGAACATGTGTATGTGTCACAAGTATTAAACCGCTGGAAGATGTCATAGACTGTGAGGAAGGAGCAATATATATATATTGTGCTTTTAACCCCTTTGCTGCCAAAATGGCCAGCAACTGTGGGAGTTCAGATTTTTGGAAACACACTCAAACCGTGGTGAACTGAGCAAAATATAGCCAACTTTATTAATATATCCCTCTGTGTGTTAATATATCGATCTGCATGTTATTATATCGCTCGTTGTGATAATACAGCTCAACTCCGTTATAACGCGATCCGTTAAAACGCGAATCCGCTTATAGCGCAATGCAAGCTTGGCTCCCAATTTTCGTATTTATGAACACTTTACAAAACGACTATTGGTATCTTAAATACTGTATTGTACAATGCATACAATGGTACATTATTTCTAACGCGATCCGCTTATAGCGCGATGTGATTCATTGGACCCCAAGAACAGTGTTATAAGGGGGTTAAGCTGTATATTGCTCTGTGTGTTATTACACTGCTCTGTTATATATTGCACTGAATGTTATGATATCACTGCGTGTTATTACACTGCTCTGCATGTTATTATATCACTCTGTATGTTATTACACTGCTCTGCATGTTATTATATCACTCTGTATGTTATTACACTGCTCTGCATGTTGTTATACTTCACTGAATGTTATTATATCACTCTGTGTGTTATTATATCTCTCTGTGTGTTATTATTTCTCTCTTTGGGTTATTATATCTCTCTGCAGGTTATTATATCTCCCTGTGTGTTATTATCTCTCTGGGTTATTATATCTCTCTGCAGGTTATTATATCTCCCTGCCTTTTATTATATCGCTCTACATGTTATTATATCTCTCTACAGAATATTATATATCTCTGCATGTTATTATATCATTGCGAGTTAATATTTCTCTGTACATGTTATTATATCTCTCTGCAAGTTAATATATCTCTTGCATGTTATTATATTGCTCTGCGTGTTATTACATCTCTCTGCATGTTATCACACTGTTCTGCGTGTTATTATAGCTCTCCGTGTTATTATAGCTCTCCATGTTATTATATCGCTCTCCATGTTATTATATCGCTCTGCATGTTATTATATCTCTCTGCATGTTATTATATCTCTCTGCATGTTATATCTCTCTGCATGTTATCACATTGTTCTGCATGTTATTATAGCTCTCTGCATGTTATCATATCTCGCTGCATGTTATATCTCTCTGCATGTTATCACATTGTTCTGCGTGTTATTATATCACTCTGCATGTTATTATATCCCTCTGACTGTTATTATATCTCTTTGTATGTTATTACATTGCTTTGCAATGCGTTGCAGGCTCCTCGGCAGTAAAGAGGTTAAAACAGTTTGCAGTTTGTCAGGGACAAGGTAAATGAGTGGCCTTCACACAGCACAAAGAGCCCCAAGCTGCTGCAGGATCAGACTTAATGACAGGTTCCACCTGCACTTCAGCTCTGAGAGCTTCTCTGTGCTGCCACTTTCCTGCACTCCAGTGCTACCAGGGAAGCAGGGGGTGATTATTACAGACACCCACAGCCACAAGCCTGCCTGACAGTTAATTGGGGTGTTTATAATCATCGCTGTAATGGGATTTCAAATATTGTGCCTGTTTTGGCTGCAAGACTGAACCTGACTAAGGAACTCTCATCAAAAAGTCACACATTTGATGCAGACAGTTAGGAGGTATTTCAATATAATCCGAAACCCCCATTCAAGTCGGTGGAGTTTTTCTGCCCCTGTGATCAGCCGCTTCACACTATATGGAATTACTCCCTACAAGAATAGAGGCGTTATAGTAACTGCCTGGGCTGCAGGGTGCTCTGTGATCAGAGGAGCTTTTTATCTGTCCACTCATTCTTCCCACTCAGTGTTGGATTAAGGGGCGGTCTAACCAGGCACTTGCTCAGCACGCCCACCGAAAAGGGAGAGACTTCTCTCTGGTGTCACATTTGTTACATCCACCAGTCCAATTGGTGGATGTACCATGTGATTCCATCAAGTTTGGTACAAAAGTCATTCTCTGCCAAACCTGATGCCTAGACATACTGTAGAATATCCACCAATCAGATAGGTGGATGTACCATGTGTCTGTCAAATGTGACATCACAGGCCTTATATAAGGCCTGCCACATCTCATTTGACCGGCAGAAGATGGCATGTCAACATCTCCTTGATCTATTCAAGAAAGACGAAAAGAAAGAAGAAAAGAAGGAAGATAAGAAGATCGTGGGCTTCTGCGCATTATGCTGGACTTCAAGCTGAGGATCATTGCTTCGTGGGTCATGAGTTAGGAGAGGGGGCAAAAGAGTGAAAGATATGGTGGGGAGGGGGGGGGGGAGAGAGACAGAGCGAGAGAGGAGAAAGCAAAGATTCATTTGTCCTGAGCAGCATTGATTTCAGTTCTACTAAAGACTCCACATGTCATCCAATTAAAACAAGTAGGGAAGAAGCTGGGCTGATGGATGCTTTAATAAGCAGGATACTGACAATACCTGAGCCAGCCGTAGCCACAGTATCTGCGGCACGAGACAGGGGGCAAAAACAGAGCAGCTTTTACATTTCAAACTGACCCTTCTTAATGATTGGGTTTGGATTGCATACACCTCGTAATAGCAATAGAAACATTGTAATATTGTTTTTTTTCCTCATATAGCACTGACAATGTATGCAGCGCTGTGCATATAATTTTGCAGGCACAATGAGTCCCACTCCCTGACCCATAGAGCTTACAATCTAATTTTGGTGCCTGAGGAACAGGGCAATAAAGCAACTTGCCCAGGAAGAGATCAGACTTGGATTTGAATTTGGTTCAACCCCTTCAAAGCCTGTGATATTACCAGTGAGCTGTTCCCTTAGCCCAATATCCAAAAATAACCCCTCCTGATCAACACGGAGGCCAAACTCTCCCGACCCCATATGGGAGAGATTTCTTCAATGTGTCAGCTTCCCAAACAACAAGGAAGAGATCATTTGTCAATCAAAAAAGTGAAAATGTACATTTGTAAAGGACAAAAAGTACTGGCACTTTGGGCTGATAATGCTCCATATACCACCTAATGCCATCCATCTTTGACCACTGGTTCTCGCTTTCCTACCTCAACAGTGACCCTGTGAAATAGTGACACAGAGGGGTAGATTTAGCAGTAAAGTGACATCCTAAAAAGCAGTGGGGCTGTGGTAGCAGGAGAGGCAGATCTCAATGAGCTGCATTTGTAAGGTGTGTGTGCCCTATTCATATTTGATGAAATGGAGGAGCTTGCTTAAAATAGATTCTTTATAAAAAAAAAAAGTGTAGCTTGTTAAATAAAAATAGCAGTGTTTCTGAGTATTACTCATGAACACTTCAACAGAGCAGAGTCACAGTTAATTAGCAGTGGAAGCAGCAATAGGTATTAACCTTCTGAGTGAATTAATGTAGGACCTGGTTATTATTGGGGGTAGGGGGTTCTCCTCTCCCTCCTGTCTTTTCCCACCTCTTGCCTCTAAGAAGCTACCAGTGTAAGGTCCCCAAAATATAGACCTTATTCAGGGTTTTATGACAACCAAAGTTTATACACGTCCTCACACTCTGTGCTGTGCGCTGAGATGTCTAATGACCTCACTTTTTAAGGTCCAGGTTTTTCCATGTTCCTTTGCAGGACGGGTCTATTAAGACCACCCTCCCTCAACAGCAGGGGTTCTGTATATGACAATTTTCACAGGTAGTGTTAGGACCTGCATACTGGTCATGCCGTGACGTGGCTGCATACTGGTCATGCCGTGACGTGGCTGCATACTGGTCATGCCGTGACGTGGCTGCATACTGGTCATGCTGTGACGTGGCTGCATACTGGTCATGCCGTGACGTGGCTGCATACTGGTCATGCTGTGACGTGGCTGCAGGCTTATAACGCTTTGGCCAAAGGGTTTAACTAAATGACCCTTACTCATGAGAATACTAATGTTGAAGTATTTAACTACAGTATGTATTTTGTCCCATTGGATGTAGCATTGGGTATTTTTGTATTTTGTTGTATACATTTGGTCACGCTTGGTAGCATTCCTTTTGATACAAATATACATATGATGTGGCGGGTTCTGGGGTTAGAGCTTGCTGGGATTGTGTGTTTATTAATGTCTAATGATCTACATTTATTACTCATGTGGCTGCAGGTCTCTTACTGCAATTCCAAAGTACGGGGAAACAGCCTCAGGTGAGGAGAATCCGACTTGTGCAGCCAACGCAAAACAGACAAGCAATTTCTTCAAAGTGCCGGTCTCCTCTAAGACAGAGATACAAAGTAGAGCTCTACTCACAAGTTCATAATGAAGTTCTCCATTTAATGTCTCTTACTACACCTCTTGTATCAAATAAATCATTTTAACATCATAAAAGGGGTCATCAAAAAAAAAACAAATCCACTCTTTAAAATCTGGAAATGGTGAGGCAGATGGATGCTTTCATGAAGAGCTCCGCCAATGGGCGGGAACCCCAAAAAAGACAACAGGCCACATTTGCTGTCAGTTGAGTTTGCCGGTATACTGTAGCTCGTGAGTGCGGACAAGAAATCTGTGAAGTCTTTGGAACTGCGGTAATTACTCACGTTTCTTACTTTCTCCCCCTCCCCCAAACATCCATTGAGAGGACTTCACAGCTAAGCTGGCAGATGATATTTTGGAGTCTGGAGTCACCGAGGAGAATGCTGCAGAGAGACCCAAGGGAGGCTGCAGACTGCAGTAACCTATGAGGAGAGGTGTTCAGGGTTTCGCCCTGCAACCCTGCAGTATCCTCTGTATCAGGCCTGCATCTATAACCCTCCGAGTAATGACACCGGATGTTAATGCTGTGCCTGCACTGGGACTGATTAATGACATAGTGGGACACTAGCACAGTGATAGATATATGTGTCAGGCTCCTATGTATATACGCTATCACCGGTGTTGTCTGTGGTCCTCCTATTAGAGGGCCACTCAACTAATTTATGGTGTTCCTACCTAAATATACAAATCAAGTACTGTTGCCCCTAAAGAAACATGTCGCTTTGTGTTGTCCGACCTCAGCCAGGCTCACTGAGAGAAGCCAGCCAATCAGGTAGCACAGGGGTGTGCAAACTGGGGGGCGCACCCCGGTTTCAGAGGCCCCGCGCTCTTTCCCCAAGGCATGTAAATGAATGCCGGGGGATCACGTGAGGCTTCTGCAACTTCACTTACCTTGTCTTCGTTGACGCGTCACCATGGCAACGCAGCATCAAATGACACCACGGGGTCACGGGCCGTAACGTTGCCATGGAAAACGTGACATCACGTGACCCCGCGGCATCATTTGACGGCGAGAGCCGGAGACAAGGTAAGGGAGGGGCAGGCGGGGGGCACGAGCAAGGAGGGAAGCAGGCAAGGGGGGGCGCAACAGGGAAAGATTGCCCGGAGGTAGCATATGCTTCCCTCCCATTAAGATGACATCACTTCTGGGGGGAAAAATTGAAGCCCTTGCATGGTACACCAACCAATCGGATTGGTAGATATACCATGTGATGCCTTTCCTTTTTTGGAGTACTGTGAGCTCAGCCAGACTCACTGCTGACTGACTAGTCTCATTCATATCCAGGGGGGGGGGGGTGGACTCAGCCCTCCACCTCTAGTAGTTGCATATTTAAAGGAAATAAGGAGGGTTACATATTCATGTCTATTTATCTAGTCCTAGTTTAGTACTTCTCATTGGATATTGATCACCATCTATGCTTATTAGGAGCTCAGCACACTGCACCTAGATGGACTAACTATTTTAACTATATTTGTTATTTATATTTACTGTATTTAGAATAGTATATTATATGTTGCTAAGTATATAATTTTGTTATCACTACATTAAAAGTATTTTTTTATATTCATTACATACTGTATTACTGAGTGCAGTATAGAGTGCTTCGCTGTTTCTTGATATTATCCCTATAACTCCTCCTATTGCCCCATATTACCACTCCCTATAATTCCTCCTACTGCCCCATATAACCCGTCCCTAGAACTCCTTCCATTCCTCCAAATAACTGTTCCCTATAATTCCTCCTATTGCCCAATATATAACCGGCCTCTATATCCCCTTATATTGTCCCATATAGCAGCTCTTATTACTCCTCCTATTGCCCCATATAACCGCTCCTTATAACTCCTCCTATTGCTCTATATAACCGCTCCTTATAATACCTCCTATTGCTCCATATAACCTCCCCCTATAACTCCTCCTATTGCTCCATATATCTGCTTCTTATAACTCATTCTATTGCTCCTTATAATTGCTTCCCAAAAGTCTCGCTGAAACAAGCAGGGCACAAATTAACATCTGGATACTGTACTGCAATCCTAAGAGACACTAATTGTAAATGATCATTTTAGCCCCAATTTAGCACCAAATTAGATGTTTATTTGGACATCATATGATCTGTAAATGACTTCATTTGTTCACTCACCATAAGAAATCTACAGCCATATTGTACCTCCCCTCCCGGACTCATTCACTCTCTCGTCCCTTCTCACCTCCCCTTGTTGCCCACCTAACTTCCCACCCACACAGCCCATCCCCTTTTGTTCTGAAGTGGACTCTTGCTCTCTGCCCCAATTCCTTTTGGAAGCATACATATTGCTCGTTCTGCTCCTGAAACACTGCGGCTCGGGTCTGATTCACCCAGTACGTTGTTAAGCAAGCGCTAATTGATTTAATTTGGAGGAGAGTAATTAAGTCCTTGTTCGTTTCATTTCTTGCCTTGGACGGAGACAGGAATATTACAAGAGGGGTGAAGAAGAGAGGTTCCGTAGTGAGGGGTCAAGCATACTCTGCTCTTTAAATGTGTTCACAAGTCCTAGTGATGCAGGAAACCCAGGTAAAGGGTTAGCCGCGGTGAGCATTAGAGAGCTCCCCACACCAGCTTTAAGCAGTGCAAGTGATTAATTACATCCCATATTTCTTTATACTAGTGGCTCCCAACTCCGTTCTTCAAGAACCACCAACCGGACAGGTCTTAAAGCTGATCCCTACTTTAGCACAGATCGTTCATTCAAAATGACTGAGCCACTGAATGACGATTTCTTTAAAGTGCCGGTCTCCTCAAAGACAGAGATACAAAGTAGAGCTCTTCTCACAAGTTCATAATGAAGTTCTTCATTTAATGTGACAGCCAAGAACAGTGGAAAGACAATGAAAGGTCCATATGGGACCTGACACATTGTCTTTCCACTGTTCTTGGCTGCCACATTAAAGGAGAACTTCATTATGAACGTGTGAGTAGACCTCTACTTTGTATCTCTGTCTTTGAGGGGACCAGCACTTTGAAGAAATAGTTTGTGTTGTGTTGGCTGCACGAGCCGGATGCTCCTCGCCGGAGGCTGTTTCTCCCGCACTTTTGGAATTGAGCCACTGATTGACCAGTTCTCGAGGACAGGAGTTTGGAACCACTGCTCTATATTGCAGGATATTCAGGGGCATCTATTTCACATGATGCTTCACTCAAAATGCCACTTCCAAATCATGCTGCACACACAGCCCTGGGATATGAGGCGTGGGCTCAACAATGAGTAGATAAAGGTGTCTCTGTATTGTAGGGTTGAAAGAAAGTGAAGACGCATCCATGTGTACGTAACACCAATGCAGCAATCCTTAATGTTGATTTCATAATGTCAGATTTATTTAATGCCTTCTTAAACTTATTCCAGAAAGGCTAAACCTGAGCAACATACTAATGGCATTCCTTAGGCTGCGCTTATAGTCCTGGCTACAGCGTCGGCGTGCAGCTGCAAAGCAAGTACTAGCAGTCCGTCGCGGGTAGTGGGGGCGACCGCAGCAACGTTACGGTCGCGATTGCTGAAGTCAAACAATTTTTTTTTCAGCGATCGCAGCATGACGTCAGCGGCACGGGAGTGGTTCAGCCAATGAGGGCGAACCGCTCACGGCCACGCCTCTGCCACGCCCCCTGTCACACTCTGTACAGATGCCTGCACTATAGCTACGGATGATGTCACGCAGTCGCGTCGCCGTCACCAGGACTATAAGCCCAGCCTTACACACCAGTGAGGAGCATAGGAGGGATTCTGAGCAGGTAGATAAATGGCTCACTTGTGCAATAGCTCATAGGCCTGTATCCACCAAATGCCATGAAATCAGGGCTCCCTGCTCTTTGTCTCATGGGGAGGGCTACCTGCTACAGTATGGGTCTCAAGGGAAGGCTTTCCTGCTCTATGGTCTCATTGGGAGGGCTTCCTGCTCTATGGTCTCATTGGGAGGGCTTCCTGCTCTATGGTCTCATGGGGAGGCTTCCTGCTCTATGGTCTCATGGGGAGGGCTTCCTGCTCTATGGTCTCATTGGGAGGGCTTCCTGCTCTAAATACTCATTGGGAGGGCTTCCTGCTCTCTCTCTCTCTCTCTCTCTCTCTCTCTCTCTCTCTCTCTCTCTCTCCCCTCTCACTCTCTTCCCCCTCCCTTTCTCTCACTCTCTTCTCTTGTGACTTTGCTCTATCACTGCACAGTCTACCTGTACCTGACCACATCTATCCAGAAGCACCTCCCCCTGCTAGAAGGGTTTGCAGAACATCACCCCCTGTGAGATGATCTGTATGCTAATCATCGTGTTATGCTGCTGGCACTTCACATCCTGTGCATCTGAAATCTAAACACCATGCTCCCCTGAGCACAATCTGATGCTTCATTCAGGCGGCAAAACTTCCAAATGTCACTGAGTCCTCATCTTACCTGTGACAATCGGCCCCCTGGCCGCCCACACACCTCATTCCTTCCACTGCAGAGGGCACCACTGTTCCAGGAGTCCACCTAATACAAGCCTCTGTGTGCCTCTGTATTAACACTGGTAAACTGCTGTATACACTAGTGTTACACAAATTAGAGTTTCCAGGTGTTCAGTATTGAATGGGACTGTCTTGTATTTGGCAGTCTGTCCAGTAAAAATGTAGAGGTAATACTGGACATGTACTGTACGTGGCCGGTATTACCTCTCTGGACATAGTGACCTGACTGGCTTGGGGGGCCGCGAGATTTCCGTGAGCACCGTGTGACGGTAGGGGGTAGCCAGGCTATCAAATAAAGGTGTCTGCCCGTTTGGTTACCCCTGATCCGTGTGTTGGGTTTATAGTGTGTCAGCTCTTGAGCCCAGGGTTTGTATATGCATAGCCTGTAATTGTGCGGAAATAAAGTATTTTATGTGTTTTTACCTTTTCAGGAGTACCAGCCAGCAGAGATTGCTGTGGTATGAGTTTCAAAGGGGGGTTTGCAGAGAGATTGTGTCGATCTAGTCAGGGCCCAGAGTTGATGGTTCCCCTAAAAACGCACCCAGGAATCAGTTCGGAATCCTGGATGCATGTAGACACATGGTCTCGGTAATCTCTCCCCTTGAAAACACTTTCACGACTCACCACTAGGGGTTCCCTGCTTCAGCATAGACCAGAAAGGTAAAAGGGGCATAGGGATGTGAGGTGTCCCTGAACCAGTCAAGGGGTCCCTCGTATAAGGGGGGTATGCTCAGTTAATGCCCAGATCACCCTGAACCCAGTATAGGGGTTCAGAGGGTGCTCCAGTTATATATAAGACCGTGAGGTTTTGCTAAGTCTAAAGTCCGGTTTTGCAGAGTGTGAGGCATATGGCTAGTGGGAATAAAAAGTACAAGAACAAGCTCAGATTTTTAGATTCTGACAAGTTTTTAGATTCTTTCAAGATTCTAAAGTTTTTTTCAGTTTCCAGAAGCAAGGCTCTGCTTCAGCAAAATCTGCCTGGACTCTTTGCAGTTCCAAGACTATTTAGGGTAAGCTGGGGATTGATAAGCCCCTACAGCTAGGAAAGAATAGTTTTGTACCCCAGGTCCAAGCAAGTGTGTCTTTTTGCCTGTAGTTTGTGTATCATTGTGTCTATGCCTATCGTAAGAGAATAAACTACAATTTATTTCATTATCTTGTTTTGCTCGATGTATGATCCGAATAAAGTGGTGTAATTGGCATGGTCTCCCATGACACACGGCTGCTGCTAGGAGGCTGAGTAGCTTCCTCCATCCCGATTGGCTGCATTACCCAGCAGCAGCCAATCAGGAGGTGCCAGGAGCCTTGGAGTGGGGCCAAGGAGAGGAGGAAACAGCATGGAGTGGAAAAAGGTGAGGGGTGGTGTGTGTGTGTGTGTGTGTGTGTGTGTGTTGTGTGTGTGTGTGTGTGTGTGTGTGTGTGTAGTGTGTGTGTGTGTGTTGTGTGTGTGTGTGTGTGTGTGTGTGTGTGTGTGTGTGTGTGTGTGTCGAGCACTTCACACCTTTCACCATTGTGTCCAGCATTTTTGGAGAAGCCACCTGCCCACCCTATACACAGATGACCAAAGAGCTTACAATCTAAGCATCTGAAACTACAGGATTACCTGTCAGTGCACCTGGAATAACAGACGGAATGGGAGATGTATCCAGGTGAGAAGTGGGGTTTACACGTGCCTGCACCTGCTCTTGATTTGGGTAGTTAACTTGATGCACATGTTCCGCATATTACAATGAGATGTAGAAAGAGAGGGGAGAGGGGGGCAGCCGTAAGGGTTTACCTGGCTCCCCCAGAGGGAAAAATCATTAACCCCTTTGCAGCACGGTAGATCCAGGGCTTGTGGCTGCTATGGGGTTAATTCACTCGCACTCCATGAAAAGTGAGCGTGATTGCAGAGCAGAGCTCAATTTACATCCAAGGCTTCCCACAGCCATATTCCATTACAGCTTTCCTTGGACACAATGTTTTTACTGTAACCTTTCAGACTAATCGCGCAGAGAAGTGCAGATTATAACAGCCGACCTACTGGGCAATTTAGACGGTGATCAAAATGAAAGCACTCTTCAAATTAATGCCTTTCCTACAATTCCTCACGTGTGTTAAACCTCAGCAGCGCCTGCAGCGTATTTTACATGCATAATGTACCTTGGCCTAGGGGTGGGCACCTTTTTTTCAGGCGTGTCAATAAATGAACACAGATTTTTTGCAGATACATAGTTATATAATATGATAGTTATGTCACAGTAATGTTTGTACTGTCACTGTTGTTTGGGGGCATGTTGGGTATTTGTGGGTACGATTGTCACAGCGGTGTCAAGGTTGCTTCATTTGCAGGATAAAACCCTGGCAGAGTGGTGACGGGTGTGGTATTTTGTGTCCCACGCAGGGCAGTTGGTGAGGGGGGAGCTGTATCTGCTGGGCATTGAGTACAGGGAACTGCCTAATCGTGGCAATTAGGCTTTAAGGAGCCAGGTGCTGGGCGGTACCTGACTGGAGCATGGGGCTACCGCTGGGCGCTGTTGGTCTGTCCAAAGGTTTGGGGACTCTGGCAGGATAAAGTGGTTGTTAAATGTTTGTATAACTGTAACCCTGTTTCCCCCCCTCTCCCACCCCCCCTCACCCCCGCAAACTCACATTGGGTCTATCTCGTGTAACTTTCTCTGGTTACTACTTTGAGTGTGGTGCAATCCTGCTGGTAACATGGGGCCCTGGGTCTCCCACATGGTTATAGGGGAATGACATGACAGGCTTCTGCGGTCTTGCCCGGATCATACTCACAGGTGCAGCGCCTCTATATTCTGCAGCCCCCAGATGTATGGGGAGAGTTCTCTGCAGGAGAATCCTTTACCTCTTCCCAACAAAACTTCACTTCGCAGGCAGAAAGTATAATAAAACACAGATTCTCTTTATTCAGTCTTCCTCTCTGAATCACAGCAGTGCACAGCTTTAGCTTTTCAAAACCAGAGACATAACACAAAACACAGACAAAGCTCAGTGCACATCCAGAAAAACTTATATACGGTACAGTGCCTAAATATACATGTATAAATAACTAATAAAACAAAATGGTCTTTTAGTTTAACATTTTGGCCAAATTGTTGTAAGCCCTGAGCCAAACTCACGGCAGACACGTTTCAACTTATATTGACAGATTCTATTATAATCATTCTTCCTGGCAATGCACAGGTTATTAAGAATTTATATTAGTGTTAGGGACCTTGAAAGTTGGTCTGCCGTGAAGTTTGGCTCAAGGGCTTACAACAATTTGGCTAAATGTTAAACTAAAGACCATTGTTTATTAGTTTTATACATTGTATTTTAGCACTGTACCGTATATAAGTTTTCTGGATGTGCACTGAGCTTTGTCTGTGTTTTGTGTTATGTTCTGGTTTTGAATACGTATTGCATGCTCAGTAGCACTCCTCGTGAAACTTATATGCTTATATAATGTTGTGGTATTTTGGGGGTTCATTTGAGCTTGTAGGTGTTCTGTTGTTTTATAATTCTGTGCAGCTAGATCTTGGCTGTTTTGGAGGGGTGGCAACCGCCATATCAATTGAAGCTCACTCTACCACATTTAAATGGTTAAAAGACTCACTCCATGGACATCTCCAACTATCAGGGGAACTTGCCTGCATGCAGTGTGATGTGACAAATCTATTACAAGTGCTTTTTCCTGGTAATGTAACAGTTAAAAAAGTTCAATCAGACTAGAACTTTTGCAACTTATATTGACAGATTTATAATAAATCATTCTTCCTGGAAATGCACAGGTTATTAAGAATTTTTGATTAGTGTAGGGACCCTTGAACGTGGTTGCGTGAAGTTTGGCCACAGGGCTTACAACAAATTTGGCCAAAATGTTAAATAAAAAGACCATTTTGTTTATTAGTTATTTATACATGTATATTTAGGCACTGTACCGTATATAGTTTTCTGGAGTGCACATGAGCTTTGTCATGTGGTTTTGGTGTATGTCTCTGGTTTTGAACATATGCCAGGGCTCAGTAAGCACTCTCTGTGTGTGAAACTTATAGCTTATATATATGTTGTGGTATTTTGGGGGTTCAATTTGAGCTTGTAGGTGTTCTGTATGTTTTATCACAGCTTTAGCTTGTAAGGCTTCCACCCTCAGGATGTCCCTGGACCTCACTCCCAGCCAAAGGGCACCAGGAGGAGTCCTAGCTCTTCCCTTACTCCCTGATAGAGTAAGGGGAACATTCTCCCACCGCTCCCCTAAGGGAGGGCACACAGTGTAAAGCGCCCTATACACTGCACTCGGGTAGACCAGCCTCTCTCACGGTAGAGGCACCACTGCCTAAATACAGGAAGTGCAGTGCCTTAAATACAGATCCAGTAGGAACCACTCCTGTGCCTCTGACTGGACACAAGGCCCGCTGACACTACCTTCTCTGACTCAATGCACTGCAATGAGTGAGGAAAACCCATGATTACTCCTGGCAACCTACCCTTGCTAGGAATTATTGCCAGGAGGAGAGCAGGCCTATAGCCCAAAATCAATCAGGGCTGCATAACATTAAGTTAATAAAGCTGTGGCCATTTAGTCTCCATGTAAGCATCCATGGTTATTGTATACTATGGGTGGAAGGCTTTGGTTGGGAATGGACAAGAATGGTAAGGGGGGTGGAGGAGGGGGGGGGGCTCGAGGCAACAAGGTCAAGAAAATATTGAGGAAAATAGATGATCTCCACAGAGAGGAAATTGTGTTTCTAATTGTCTGCAATTTTGTGCCTGTAATTGGTGAGCAGAGCGCCTGTACAAATGACCTTTAAAGAAAGAGAAGGAAGCTTTCTGTACCAAGGCTGCAAAATTCTGCAAGATTTTCTATCTCCACACGCTGAGCGGTCCGGGGTGTATCCCAAAGGACCGGAGAGGCAAACAAAGCTCAGGCATGATTATTTTATATGTTAGGAGAAGCTTGCCAAAAAATAAATTGTAAGCTCTTCTGGATAATGTATGCAAAGTTATATGTACAGCCCTGCATACTCTGCAGGGCTAGATAGGAAATTATTTTGTTATTAGGATAATAAATATCACTACTAACACATAACATTAATCAACTATTGGCCAGTAATTGCACCCAGTGAAATATTATAGCTAGGCACTGCTTAATAAATGAAATTCCCCTTATCTCCCAATAACCCCTACAGCAGAGAAGAGACAGGCAATTACACAGTGGATGAGATAATGCCAGCTTCCATCTCTAAGACCACTTAGCAAGACGTGTATTTTATAGAAACAGGAGGTATACAGCTGCTCCACAATAATGTATTCCACAAACAATGGGAGAGACAAACCGAAGGCTTGGTGTCAACACTGAGCAGGCGGACAGAGAGAAATCTACAGGACTAGAAGCACATGGAACTCTTGTGCACCGCTCTGTGCTGGGATTCAGGCAGCACAATTCTACAGGCTTCTGTAGCAGCAAAGATGCACAATCTACATGCTAGTGATAAGATAATAGAGCAATGTTCAGCAGGCTGTTCACTAGTTAACTAATCAATGCAGTTGGATGCTTTATGGGTAAATGGCCTGTTTGTCAAAATGAGGACACACCTGTCCCACTGTTTTGTCATCTGCACAGACGGATTGCTGTCATTATGCAGAGCCAGAGATCATTTAAAAACCCCTGCCCTCACGCTTTCCACTGGATCTCTCCTGCAGCAGATATGAGGCTGCACGCTGGTGTCATACAAGAATTGACAAGCAGCATATGAAAAGGGTTATTGACAGCAAGCAAAATAAGACAAATGTAATACTGCATCTTCTACCAACCGCCAGCTACCTTCATGGTTCTCTTCTTATACGATGATATTTTTACTTGTGTTTAACACGTGTGAAGCACTTTAGCCTCAAAGTGGAACATAGAAAAAACAAACTCATAAATGCTTAGCACAAAATGATGCAGGGGGCTGTAGTCTTGCTCTTGATACATTAGTATTTTACTAGAGGCAGTGACACCATTTATTGAGTTCCTAGGTTTCCATTGGCTGCTTTAGGTCCAGCTCTGACCAGGTTAAAGTTAAAGATGCTAGATGAATTCTATTAACCCTTTCGTTGCATTACATTGCAGCGTGGC
The DNA here is from genome assembly GCA_036426205.1 of Ascaphus truei. Taxonomy (NCBI): domain Eukaryota; kingdom Metazoa; phylum Chordata; class Amphibia; order Anura; family Ascaphidae; genus Ascaphus; species Ascaphus truei. Next base: position 3,610,370 of record CM071587.1, read on the forward strand.
ACCTCGGGCAACAAAATGGTTAATCATGAGCACACGGCACTGCGAAGAGCAACGTTATGTGAAAAGTAAAATAGAAAAAAAAATTATGAAAAAAAGGGTGGGCTGGCGGGAGGGCATGGAGGGAGAAGATCAGGTGGGCGGGCATGGAGGGAGAAGATGAGGTGGGTGGGCATGGAGGGAGAAGATGAGGTGGGTGGGCATGGAGGGAGGAGATGAGGTGGGCGGGCATGGAGGGAGGAGATGAGGTGGGGGGGCATGGAGGTAGAGGATGAGGTGTGCAGGCATGGAGGGAGAGGGAGAGGATGAGGTGGGCAGGCATGGAGGGAGAAGATGAGGTGGGGGGGCATGGAGGGAGAGGATGAGGTGGGTGGGCATTGAGGGAGATGAGGTGGGCAGGCATGGTGGGAGAGAAGGATGTGGGCCAGCATGGAGGGAGAAGATGAGGTGGGGGGGCATGGAGGGAGAAGATGAGGTGGGGGGGCATGGATGGAGAAGATGAGGTGGGCGGGCATGGAGGGAGAGGATGAGGGAGAAGGGTATGGAGGGTGATGATGATGGACAATGAATTCTTCTGCCCTCTGCTCCCTGCATATTTCACCTGGAACTAGAGATGGGTTAACCTGTCTGAATCCAATCCATGGATTTTCACTGGTTCTTCAGGCCAAATCCGATCTGCGTGCTGAACTCCGAAGTCAGATCTCACCCACTTTAGGCCACCCAGATTCTTTAAAGATTGACCATGGGGCTCAGGTTCTCGGACCTGAAAGAATTTGACATCAGATTTAAACGGAAATCCAGTTAAGGGAATGTGTATATATATCAAATTCGATGTCGGATTCAACATAAATCCAACATGGGATTGGATTCCGTTTGTCGGATTCAGGAGATGAGCATGTGAATTTCAGAAATTTAGGGATATATTTAGGGATATATTTGTAGAAAAGGCTTCAGATCAGAAGAAACCTGCAGACAGATTCAGTGTGCATCAGTTACAGTGCTAGTTATATTTGCATTAGTTACACTGTACCACTTGTCACATAAATACTGAATGATGTTGGATCAATTAGTTACAGCTCAAGGAGCTTCAGCGTTGGTTCCACAGATACACACTCAGCTTCCCAGTGTTGTGGGTGAGAACTGTGTTAGGTATATTATCTTCAGCTGGAACCATTAAGTATCACAGAATAAACAAAAAAAACAAACACACTGAGTTGTTTTTGTTTGTGTGTGTGTGTGTGTGTTTATATAGCACCAAGAATGTGTGCAGTACAAATAAAATACAGAATACAGGGAATTACCATACAATGGGACTTCTCTGTGCAATCTGCTCTGATCAGCGCTTTCAACGCTTATAGAATAAGCCCCTAAAAGTGCAACAAATAGGAAAAGGAATCCCGGCTGCAGACAGCTTACAATCTAAACATAAATAATATGTTAAATTAGGTTAAACCCAAACACCTGCTCACACCCAGCTATCTTCTGATGGCTCGTGTACAAGGCTCTGTTACCTGTATCAAGCACACCATGCATTACACAGCCCACAGTAAAGTTACATTGCGTTATGGAGTCCCACAGCTGGTGAATTGGAGTGACAGGTGATCACAGCAAAACCTGGAGATGACAACCTGTCTCCTCCCAGCTGCAGATCTAGTCCTTGTTTTGTTTACTCCACTCCCAGGGAATTCATGCTCCTGAAAAGGAAAATTGGAAGAAAAAAAAACAGAACTGCACAATATGACACACACTTAAACCAGCGGATAATAAAATACCTGAAAATAATTAATTTCTTCCTGCAGCTGGTCCAGCCTCTCACCCAGAGAGAATTGTCAATATAGAAAATAAAGAAAGACCTAATGTGCACAGGAGAGACAAAAACAGAACATAGTGTACGCTGTATAATATAGAAAGCAATGTCCTGCTGTAAAATTCTACACTTACAAGATAAAAGGGAAGTGCAAGCAGAAATGATGATCGTATCTGGTTGTGTTGTAGAAGGGAGTCCACTCTGCTGGGCTCAGCTAGGCTCCTCTTTGGAATTGTAGCTGCTGGGCTCAACCCGGAAAGATCCTCCTCATATTCAAATGCTCTCCCTGAACTGCTATGCTCAGCTAGGCTCAGCTAGGCTCAGCTAGGCTCAGCTAGGCTCCCAGGGTAGATATTCGCAAAAGTAAGATAAGGAAAGAGAAAGGATGTACAATCGTACAAACACATTTATTTAAGCTAAAAAACCATAAACGATATGTCCGCAGATGGAACACTCCACGTGCCAACCGGATCCTGCAAATGTCCTTAACCGTTCCAGGAGACGTCCCGCGTCCCTCTCCGCTGCTACCTCCGTGCACTTGGATCACTTCCGTGTCATGTGAGGGTTCTACTGGCATCGCGCCAGATTTCGATCAAAGGCAATCACAGACCTTCAACAGCAGCGATTGCAAGTCCTCCACGGCTCTATTACACGTCCTCCACCCTACTCGTTTCGCCTTTGGCTTCGTCAGGGGCATATGCTGGAGTTGCTCACCCTGTCCCTATTTATACCTTATCTAAGTAATTGGACAATGGGCAAGAATAGTATAATATAATATAAAAGCTAGTACAAATAATACTACTAAAATGTTAGGATTATGTATAACAAATACAATACATTTTGAAACATAATGAAACATATAAAAAGGAAGAAAACCTTCTAATATAAACTCAACGAATATAAATGATTAGATAAGGGTATTAACCCATGATAACAGATTGTAACATAAAGACATCCTAATTGTAACTTGATGAAAAAGGCGTCATCATTAATTCCCCTCGATGTACAATCATTATAAATTCAGCAATTAAATGACACCATTATCTTTGATGGGAGGGTAGACACAATGACTCCAAACAAAACTCTTTTAAGTTATAAAAATGACACCAAATCTATTTCTAAATGTAGTCCTTGTGGTGCTAATGTTTTTAATTTAAAGATCCATGTTGATTCCAACCTATTAATCCATGCGATTCTATCTCCACCTCGATAACATGGTGAAACTGGGTATTCCAGTGAAACGCGTAGTGTGCCGCAGCTGTGCAGAATTGATGATAGCAGCGCTGCTGCTTCCCTGATTCGGCATCCAGGTGTTCCAGCCGGGAGGTGCGGAGGCCTGCCAATCACGAGTGAGATTGAGTGGAGAGACGCAAGGAGAGCTGTGGACGCGAGCGGAGGGTAACGCGGAGAGTCCTGGATGGCGCTTACTCCAAATGTGATCACTACTTATGTGCCTGATATATTCTGACACCATGTGAGTGTAAAAATTCTTTGATCTACCTTCTGATTAAATTTATATCAGTCTACGCTATTGGGGCTTCTATTTTTTATCCATAAGGTCGCCACACACCTAGATGTACCGGATACATTGTTGCCACTGATGGATATGCTTTAAAAGAACAGATAGATTGTGAGTACGCAGTCTATAGGTTACACAGAACTTCATTTATTTGGATAGACATATTGCACTATTTTGTGTTTTCATCGTTTTTTCACATATTTGCGCTCCCCACCACTTTGGCTACAATTCAACATGGTGCAACACATCAAACTTAATTTAAAACATAATATGCATGGTCACATAATGACCTTCATACGACCTTCATATGACCTTCATACATACCACGCACATTTTATGAAGGTTTGTGCTACTTTTTCGCACTACAGTTTGAAACATAAAAATTTTTCAAAAGATCTCAGTACTGTACATATGCACCAATGTGTTCTGATCGCCCTCATCAATTCCCTGTTGTGCAGAACATATGATGAATAAAACATTTAAAAAAACAAGTTACACTGAAGATATTAGGTAGTTTGTAATTAATACCCTTGTATTCTAGATAAGGAGGATTCTGTGGGGGTTCTGGAGGATATCGACAGTATTTAATAAGAATGGCAGTAACATTTCCAAAATTATATATGTAACGGTGTTCCCCCCCTCCCCTCCAATCTCACATTGTTCCCTTACAAGAGGAAACTGCCCATGTTACATGTAATGTAGTGTGGTGCACCTGCTGGCTTACAGAACTCCTGAGTCCTCCGCGGTGATATGGGGAAGTACATCAGGACTGGCTCATGAGGTAATGCTGAGAACTACTCACTTCTGGTACAGCGCCTCCATCTCTTTCAGGTCCCCACGACAGCAGGGAGGAGTCTCTGGAAGAGAACCCCTGGATGCATCTTCTCCCCGAATGACTCCAATCTCAGACAAGAAGGTTCTTTCATGTTGGACACTCTTTATTAACATCCTTAGTGGCAGACTGCCCATCATTGTGGCCGGTCTCTAGCCGCACATCATAAAAGTTGCCCACTTCAAGGAAGTCCCTGGACACCACTCCTAGTCAGGGCCCTAGAAGCTGTCCTTGCTCTTCCCTTACTCTCTAATAGAGTAAGGGGAATAGTCTGCCCACCTCTCCCCTAGGGGAGGGCCACAATGCTTACCAGCGCCCTGGCAGTGTGCTGGGTCAGACAATCTCATTCAATTGGGATGAGACACTCACACACACTAAATTCAGGCAGTGTTGCATACTATATAGCTCCAGTAGGCACCACCCCTGTGTCACTGTAATTGGACACAGAGCATGATGTCACTTCCTTCACTACACAATAAACATCACAGGGGATGAGGGCAAACCTCATGATTACTCCTGGCAAACCTGCCCTTTTTAACAGGGATTATTGCACAGGAGGAGAGAGGCCTGTAACCCCAAAATTACACAGGGCTACATATATAATATAAATATACAATGATGAATACAAATGCATATAGAGGATCTATCCCAGACCTCTCTTATACCCAGGATCAGGTTCTGTGCTCACAGCACTAGAAGCAGGAGGCAGATTATGCAGATTCTATTTTCCCAGCTGGTAAAAGGACGTGACACCAAAATCGTATAAATGGAATATACAAGGACGGGCCACTTCTCATTCTCACTCAAATTTGCTAATGTTATCCAAGGTTGGAGAGGAGAAATAAAAATAAACTCTTCTGCAATAGTAGAATATCTTTCTATCTTTCTCTCTTTCTCTCTCCCCCCCGTCCACCCCCAGCTAGAAGTTGTCTCTGACATTAAATACTTATTTCAATGGACCCACCCATCATCTTGCTCTGTATGTTTCAGAGCCCTGACATGTTACAGGCTGGTCCCTGCTGAGAGTACAACATGAGGGTACCCGCCACCCGCTCCTTTCCCATCATCTGCACAGTTTGAGTCAAATCCATTGCTGGCTTTCAATGAGCATGTAATTCATCACTTTCCAGTGCCACTGTGTCCCCAGATGCTGTTCATTAGCAGGCGACATTCTCTGGATGTGTAGTATATGACAGATAATACACGAGGTTCACCCACAGATCACGGTCCACCGACAAAGGAGCCGCAGTTCCTGTAACTCCAGATGGCACTGTGTTCCTGCTCTTCTTTTGAGCTGGGGATGGGAGTACATGCTGAATGATGTAACGTATCGCATTACGTTTCCTTACAGCCACATAAACTACTTTATTCAGCCTCTTGCCTCACAGATAAATAGCCATCGCACACCTCTATGGATTTGAAAGACATTGAGGCCCCAATTTACTAAGTGCTGCAATAGACCTCTGCGTGACTACTCACCTCTCTTTTGTTTGCTTACATTTCTGCGATTTCAGACAGTGTGAGAAGAGAATGAGAACAGGTGTATTTCCTTCAATAATAAATCCATATGAGGGTCTGACCAGCACAAGTGAGAACACCAAGAAATAAGGGATTTGCTGTGAGGACATTCAGTGAAGTCCAGTACAGCAAAGCCAGGCAGATAGAAACCCAAGTGAGCAGAACTGATGCTGTGCCAAAGTAATAACAAACACACCGTGACATGTTCCCGCTATTGTTTGTGGTAGGGAAGTGCCATTTCTATGTTGAAAGTTGTACTCGTGAGAAGCGCCTCAAGCTGCGAATTTTGAAATCCGCCACCTCGTGACACTTACATATGCCGGCCGCCTCCTTTCTGTCACCCTCCTCCTCCTTCCGATTGACAGCGTCAAATAACGCCGCGGACGTCACCAAAGTAACGTCACACGGCTGCCATGGTAAAGCAACATCATGACCTCATCTGACGTCTTTTAAAATTTCAAAGAGATGAGGAAGACTATACTGAAGGGAACCAAAGGAAGGGGAATAAGAGTTCTAACACATATGAGTCAAAGGGGACAATAAGAGATAAATACCCAAAAACGAGAGATACAGTAGTAGAAAGTACTTCACGCTCTCATTTACGAATGGCAAAGAGACTGAAACGATAGTCCCCAAAAAGGATCTTATTCGACACAATGAAGCTCATAACACTAAGACAATCGGGGAGGGCTATAGGGAGGATAATTCTAGACCATTTGGGAGACAACAGCAAACGAAGTATCACCAGAAGAGATCTTATTATGAGAGAGATTACAGAGAGGGATCCTTTTTTGAGAGGGATTACAGAGGGAGAGATAGGGAGAGAGAAAAGGAATATTATTACCATGGGAGGGATAGAAGAGAGGACCCCAGATATGTGGAACAGGGTACCCATCAGAGGTTTAACAGAAGGGATGGAGACCATAGGTCACCTAGGCCGGGGACATGAGGATAGGTCAAAATTCACACCCGAGGAGCACAGACCAAGATAGGATAGGAGTCCTAGGAACAGAAGTCCAACTTGGGAGAGAGCAGGAAGGAGTCGGGAAAGGTGGTAACTTTTTTAGACCGCGCCCCTCCACCACCGCTACCGACCCAGAATCGTTTTTCAATCTTAGAGGATCCAGGGATAGAGGAGAGAACAGACATGAAAGGAAGAAAAAGAGAAAAAGAGGACAGAAAGGAGGAAGAAAGGGCGCCAATAAATAAACCAACGCGCTAAAAGGTGTTTTTAATATTAGTAAGAAAATACTGACTCCCACCCAAAATAAACTTAGAGCTAAAGGGCTGAATTTTGTGCCTTCAGTGGGACCGAGTGGGTTCAGTTTATACTTAGACGCAAACAGATTTTTAGGGCAGCTAACGTTGAAAAGATTCTTTCTTAGCAAATGTAGCCTGGAGCTCCCGCAGCTCCTTGAGACCCCCCTCCCCTTAGGAATGAACACCCTATCTTGGCGGATGCAGAGCCTGCTGTGGGCCCGTGGGCCCTAGAGGAGGTGTATCCCGATGTTGCGGACCCTGCTATGGGCCCGTGCGCCCTACAATGGTCAGTCCGACCTACTACCGAGGTACCATCGGTCCTAGAATGGGGACCAGTACCAAACGACGATGAGGGTGAGTCGACTGCCCCAGGGGTGTCGGGGGTGAGCCTCCAGGTGACCGCGGAGCACGATGGCTCCTTAAGTCTGGTTACCCGGGCGAAGGGCTCCCCTCTACATCGCGTCCTGGCGGAGGTGTCCTCCTTGGGAGAATCCATCCCAAGCCAGTGGAGTGGTAAGGAACTCCCTAACTCCCCACAATCTCCGATGGAGCTGGCCGGGAAGAAGGCCAGAGTTGCGGCTTCTGAACGGAGTATGAGCCCGTGCGCTCCGACACAAGTGGTCCCAGGACTGGGATCCAACGCTCCCGAATTTTCAGCACGTAAGTGGACTGCCCCAGAAGTGCCGGGGACAGGTCCCAAGACGGCCGAGGTGGGAACTGAAGAGGGCTACATTTGGAGGCGCTGCTGAGAGCCAGACCTGGGGTGCCCTGTCCCATATTTTTTTCCCAAATTGTCCCATTCCTATTTTTGTCGCCATGTTTGTGAAGTCCGAACACGAGGTCCTTGCCTGGGCTTTGAGGCAGTATATGGAGCCTGGCCAGGTAGTGGTAGTAGGAGGCCTTCCCGCAACTATGCCCGCGGTTGAGGTTCAGTCCTATATGCGTGAAATTCCAGGGTGGCCGCACGCATGTTTCTTAGAAGAAGAACACGATCCCACGGCCCTATGGAAAATGATACTTTTTGTGGCCATCCCCACCGCGGATATATGCCTGGCAGAGGCACCGTCCGCCCTGTGTATGCCCGGGGGCCCGTCTGAGGGGTACCCCCTAGTTTACGCCGACCCAGCCAAATGGCGTCTCCCGCCAGAGCAGGGGAGCGCACGTGCTGCTGGCTGCAAGCCTGCACTAGATTGTGTTGAGGAAAACTGTCCGGGATTGGCGGGAAAACCAGAAGGCTACCCCCCTATCTATACAGAAGAGAGCCCTAGTGTAATTGCAGAGACTGTGATTAAAATGGAGTCTCTCTCTAGCAGAGAGTCACACCTAAGATGGCGGCTCCCGCCAAGTCGGGAGAGTACCAGGACTGTGCAAGAAATTGTTGCAGAGTATTGTCCGGGTTGGGCGCGAAACCCTGAACCCCGCCTCTGCACTGTGAGTGACTCAGCACAGAGCCAGAACCACTCCCTTGTAGAAAGTGCCCCTCCTTCAGAGTCCACCAGGGGGAGCAAGCACTGTGACTTTCAACCAAACGTGGATGAGACAGACGGTTCTAGGGAGGAGGAGCCTGACCTCTATATCACTCTGAGTTGTGCTGAAGTTAAGTCTGTCTTCAGGGAGAAATTACTTAGGGATTCCCGCTACCAACAACCGGTTGTGGAGGGCCCGTGTGCCCGAGTGAACATTTCAGATCCGGTTCCTGAGCGGGACGAGGTTGAAGTCCCATCGGTGGCGATGCGCCTACCGGCGAACCACCTCAGCGATTATACAGAGGAATCACAGGGTAAGGCGTATATACCCCCACCTTCTAGTGAATCCAGCGACCAGTCACTTGTGGTGATGCGCCTGCCGGCGGACCACTTTAGTGACAGCAATGAACACCCTATCTTGGCGGATGCAGAGCCTGCTGTGGGCCCGTGCGCCCTACAATGGTCAGTCCGACCTACTACCGAGGTACCATCGGTCCTAGAATGGGGACCAGTACCAAACGACGATGAGGGTGAGTCGACTGCCCCAGGGGTGTCGGGGGTGAGCCTCCAGGTGACCGCGGAGCACGATGGCTCCTTAAGTCTGGTTACCCGGGCGAAGGGCTCCCCTCTACATCGCGTCCTGGCGGAGGTGTCCTCCTTGGGAGAATCCATCCCAAGCCAGTGGAGTGGTAAGGAACTCCCTAACTCCCCACAATCTCCGATGGAGCTGGCCGGGAAGAAGGCCAGAGTTGCGGCTTCTGAACGGAGTATGAGCCCGTGCGCTCCGACACAAGTGGTCCCAGGACTGGGATCCAACGCTCCCGAATTTTCAGCACGTAAGTGGACTGCCCCAGAAGTGCCGGGGACAGGTCCCAAGACGGCCGAGGTGGGAACTGACAGCATCCCCGAGGACCTGTTGGCCACCGTGAATCACCGCAGTGGTCGGGTGTCTACTCTTTACCCCCGGTCAGGTGAAACAGAGACATTGTCCAGTGCTCGCTTTTCAGTGAAAGCCTCGCAAGTCCGTAGTGACAAGGACTGTGTAAAGGAAGATCCAGGGAGACTGGCCTCCTTTAAGCCCAAAAAGGAGTGTGCCATTCGCCAAGTCGTGGACCGCGGAAAAGATCCTGGCCTCCTGGTCTGCCGCATCCCTGCCGCGGATGACCGGGTAAGGGTCTGCTTCAGAGACACTGTGCTACTCCTTCCACCAGGGGGAGGAAGTAGCGAAGAGCCAGTAACTGTCGCTTTAGAGTGTGCTCTCCAAGAAATTTTTCTAGGGGAGGCTCACGGACGCAAAAGTGAGGTACCCCCACATGTTCAATTAGGGGCTCCCCACAAATGGTCTCAGCTAGTCTCGGGTATAGTTTGGTGTGAAGTGCAATGTAACCTGAAGGGTAAATTCGACACGTGTTGTATGTTCTGTGCCATGCATTTTAATTGTATAAACCTTATGTCAGGGTATGGCGTTCTCCAAGCGAGGACGTTGGATTTTCCACCAGGGGGAGAGTGTAGCCTGGAGCTCCCGCAGCTCCTTGAGACCCCCCTCCCCTTGGGCAGCTCGATCGCGGGTGCCGAAAGACCCGACGGCTGCTTCCAAGGGTGGGGGCTGGAGCAGGGAGCAGCGCGGCTTCCCCTGCCTGCGGCCGGTTGCCGGGGACGCGATCGGGCCGTTGCTAAGGCCGCGATCGCGTCTCTAAGGTCCCGGCGGCCGCAGAGCAGGGCGCCGCCATTGAGGACCGTCTCGCGCATGCGCAGTGGACGCGTAGGCGCAGGGAAAGCCCCAGAGCTAGGGATAGCTCGCGCGAGCATAGGGACAGCTCATTATACATTTTTGTTTAAATAACTATTGAGCTTTGTTGGATGCATAACATTTATAGTTATTTTGTGTTTATGTGGAACTTATGGTATTGTCCACTATACAGGATTTTGGTGCACAGCATCATAGGCAGTGTAAGGCAAGGTCCCCCCTGGTTACTGCAGCGCCCGCTGTGGGGACGCTGCAGGGACAAGAGCCGCCCTACAATGGGGCCGGGCCCGCTGTGAGGGGGGGCGCCACTCTGACAGAAACTCCTGCTCTCAAGAAAATTGAGATCAGGAGTTGCGACTGAGAGCTAGGCCACGCCCCGGCGGTTCAACCAATGAGGGCGAACCTGCCGGGTGACGTTATTGCCATGCCTCCGTCACCCCCGTCATGCTCCCCCCGTCTTTCCCCCTGCAGCTCTCTACAGACCGGGGAATTCGGCTGCACGCGCCGCCAGCCTCGCAGGCGCACATGCAGCGCAGGCAGCAGAGCTGCAGCCTAAGTGATTACTGCCTTTCTGCAGCTGACAATTTTGTCATTGAGAGAACGCCTTAGATCTAGGCTCTCCAGTGGCTGCAGGGGGATGTATTAGTCCTCAGGCAGCCTCATCACATATACTCCTGACGAAGCACTACATGCAAAACGCGTAGAGGTCACGTGAGGCTGCTCCGTGGATTCTAAGCTGTGAGAGGTGGCGTCGGTGAGAGCGAGGGTTTTCCAACAGCACGAGTGAGCAGATCGGGTCCGGACCCTTAATAACTACTGGACCCCACTGACTACCGGAGCTCTCTGGCTCCTATTCTCCATTCTTAGGGCAATTGTAAGTTTAGTTTATGTAATTTCATTGCATTTAATTTGTATCCTTATTGTGTTTTGTGTCATTGCCTATAATTGGTTTTTAATGTGTATACAATACCCTTGTACCATTTACCAGCTACTCAGTCCGCCTCTCTGCCCATTGTTTTCTTTGCCTTAAAATACATAAGAGTTTAGAAAATCCACAGGGAGACCAATCATTTCAGGGATCGGTTCTCTTGCACAGAATCTATCAGAGTATATAGACATCTTTTTGCAGAAGTACGCTGCAGAAACAAGATCTCACTTGAAAGATACGACACGTATTAAATCTGCTTTCTAAGATCAATTGGCACAAGGATTATTTTCTTGTGACTTGCGAAGTCAGGTCATTGTACACTTCAATCAAACACAAAGATGAGTGTGAAGCGATAAGGAAAACTATTGAAAAGGATCCAATGATCCAACAAGAGCAAAAATAATTTTTATTAGAGGGCAATGTGTTCTGTTTTAATGGTGTGTATCACTTACAAAAGTGTGGTACAGCAATGGGGACCAGGTTTGCACCAAGCTACACGAATATATTTATGGCGAATTGGGAAACAGACAACATTTGGTCTGGCAATCCGTTTGGTGACGTTTTATTCATTTGGAGGGGAGGTGAAACAGATTTAGATGCATTGCTTACACATTAACAGCAATGGACTGAATCTGTTTTTCACATCTGAGTGGAGCCAAGAGACGATTGACTTTTTGGACCTGACGCTATATGTAGAGGAGACTACACTTAAGACCAAAACTTTTGTTAAAAAAGGTAGACTCCAATAATTATTTACTGCATACTAGCTGTCCCCATCCGAAGTTGATTAGCAACATACCTTATGGCCAATTCAGAAGAATACGTAGGAACTGTTCTGACGACGCTGTGTTCCTGAGCCAGACAGGTATTTTGAAAAATAGGTTCTCAGAGAGGAAGCCTGATTCAGCCCTAGTAGAGAGTGTGGTAGCTAGGGCACAACAATTAAAAAGGGAGGAGCTATTGGTGTCCAAAATCAAGGTGAACTCAAATGATTGTTGCATACCCTTTGTGACACAGTATAATAGGGACACCAATGAGACACCATGAGTCACCATCCTACCGGATGACTCAGCCTATTAGTGTCTTTAGCCCAACATTCATGTGTCTGTTGTTTTATTAATATTTTATTTTAATTGCATTAAATCTGTAATTATTTCTTTGCCAATCTTTTCAGTGTTTGTTTGTTTACATTTGTTTTGTTATTTGAGTTGCACTATGATCTTTTTCTTTTGTCTTTTCTGTTTTTGTTTTTCATGTCTGTTTGTCCTTCCATGAGACTTCATTGAAGATTCCCCTCAGGACTCCATTTACCTTGGACTATATATTTGGTCAGATTTATTATTTTCATTTGGAGGCGCCGGTTTTTCGGTTTTTAATGATTCAACCCTATTAGAGAGTTGTGGTAGCTAGAACACAACAATTAAAAAGGGAGGAGCTATTGGTGTCCAAAATCAAGGAGAACTCGAATGATTGTTGCATTCCCTTTGTGACACAGTATAATAGGGACACCAATGAGATTAAGAACATCATAGGAAAACATTGGCTCCTTGTGCAGAAAGATCCAGTTCTGAGAGGTCACCTGCCGGATTACCCCAACATTTTTCCGCCCTAGGCCCTGGCCTAACAGGAAATATGCCACTGAGTGCCTGGAATACCAGCCTTTCCCCTTTATATAGGTCAGTAGGATCACATTGGCCCTGTTCTTTAGAGCTCCAGTATGTTGGCCAATATTTACTAAACGCAATGCCACGCATCTCATTGTGGCCTGTTGAGTCGAAAGGGGTTTCTTGGTGCGTGAATGTGTATTATGACATAGCACGACTTACTAAATGTGGTCTGTGTGCCTCATTCCCAATAAGGGTTTCCATGTTGTCTCCTAATGGTTTAAATGGCAACAAGAGTTGGGGTCAGCAGCTGTAAGTTTGGTGGGACAATAATGTCCGACGTCTCTTTACACTGTATGTTGCTTGACACTGCATTGTCACTATTCCTGACCGAGTCCCCAGCTATAAACTGCTGCATTAAAGCCCTGTCTTATATTGTGCAAATCGTGCCGGCTCTCCTCGTGGAGGAATAATGCTGAGGATACATTATCTTCATTGGAGTCATTATCCCAGCTCAGTTTAAATCCAATTAGACGCAGAGACAGTTATATACTTAATGCGTCCACATCCAATGATCAGAGAGAATACTTAGCTCTTCTCAAAGCATTAGTGCCTCCGTCGCTTCATCTAAATAAACCTTTCTTTCTACTCTGGGATCTTTAACTAGATTGGATTCTTCCTAAAGTGACATTGTTTGGCAAGTCAGGGAGGTGCTGATCTGTTCTTAATAATAGCTCTATACTTCCCCAACTCCTTACTGTTTAAAGTGGTCCCGATCTCACTCGTGGGACCCCACACATAGAGTATACGTAGGAATTATGCTGTATATAAACATAGGTTGCAATATCTTTTAATGAACAACATACGAGTTCTTCATAGATTAAATTATAGTGTGTAGAGCAGGGGAGCGCAATCTTTTTTTCCCTGCGCACCCCTGCCGGCTGTTCCCCTCTCTGCATGTTCCTCCCCCCCCCCCCCCCCGCTTCTTACCTTGCCCCGGCGTCGGCGACATGACGTCACGTAACTTGCCATGGCTATGTGATGTCACAGGACCTTGTTGCCATGGCGACGCGTCTACAGAAGCAAGGTAAGTGCAGTTTACAAAGGCCTTCGCCGCTTCCCCGGCACTTAATTTAAGTGCCTTCGGGATGCGCGCGGGGCCTCTGTGAACCCTGCGCCCCCCCGAAGTGAATCTCATGCCCCCCCTGGGGGGGAGCGCCCCCCCAGTTTGCACACCGCTGGTGTAGAGGTCTCAAGACCTCACAGGTATAGCACACATTAAGGCAGGCGTGAGCAAACTGGGGTGCGCGAGATTTATATAAGGCCTCTGTATATTCCCTTACCTTATCTCTGGCGGCTTTGGGCGATGTGTCGCCATGGCAACGCGACATCACATTGTGACGTCAGTACGCCGGAGACAAGGTAAGGAGGGGGGGGATGCGAGCAGAAAGGGGAAGAGTGGAAGGGTTCCAGTCCAGGGTTTTGCTGGATCTTGCCCTTACATGTCTGTTGTGGCCATCTTAGATCCTGGCAAGTCTCTTCCTGAATTGGCTGCACCTGTTTCAGGGCTTAGATAGCAGTTAGTGACTCCCAGCCCCTGCCTGAGCATTGTATGCATTTCCCTGTGTGCCTGGCCCCCTTGTGTTCCAATTCCTGAGCCTGCCCTGTTCCTGAGCCCTCCCTGTTCTTTTGGATTCCCTGTTGCTGACCCCAGCCTGTGACCCCGACCACCGCTCCTGTGCCGCCTGCCTTGACCCCAGCCCGTACCCGGACTTGCACCTTTGCCACCTGCTTTGACATCTGCCTGGATCACGACTACTCTAACAGGACTCTATCCCCTGGCTCCGGTCGGTGATCTTATACCCCCCTACCTCAGCCCTGCGGGTCCGCTTCCTATTCAGAGACGAGCATCACTACAGAGAGCAGGCAGGGGGGCGCAGAGGGAAAGGTTTGCACACCCCTGCATTAAGGAATCATCTGCGATATTCAGAAAGCTCTGTATACCCTGTGACATCTATGAACTGAGCAACTCTTATGTTGGTCCGTTAAAAGGTATCACAACCTAAAGAAATCTATTGTATATTCCAGGACAAATGTGATTTATTTTTTGTACTCGAAACTACATACCGATGTTGCCCGCCTCCGTGTTCTCGGTGCTGGCGGAACGCGCAGTTCATATCCAATGGCTTTCTCCGGCAGCAAGAAACCTCTCTGTGTGGGGGTCCCATTCGGCATAACGGACCCCCGCAGGCAGCCGCGACTTTGACTGTCCCCGGAGACATGGCGTTTTGCTTTTCTTCCCGCGGTTCCGGGGGACAGTAAGTCAGGCTGCATCTGATTGTGAACAAATGAGCTATAGGAGTGACCACATGGGGTAATAGGAGGAGCTTTAGGAGTGACCATATGGAGTAAAAGAAGGAGCTTTAGGAGTGACCATATGGAACAATAGGAGGAACTATAGGAGTGGCCATATGGGGCAATAGAAGGAGCTATAGGAGTGACCATATGGGGTAATAGGAGGATCTTTAGGAGTGACCATATGGGGTAATAGGAGGAGCTATAGGAGTGGCCATATGGGGTAATAGGAGGAGCTATAGGAGTGGCCATGTCAGGTAATAGGAGGAGCTATAGGAGTGGCCATATGGTGTAATAGGAGGAGTTATAAGAGTGGCCATATGCTGTAATGTGAGGAGCTATAGGAGAGGCCATATGGGGTAATAGGAGGAGCTATAA
>CM071587.1:3625838-3647333 GCA_036426205.1 Ascaphus truei
AGATGGCCATATCTGGTAATGGAGGAGTCATAGGAGTGGCCATATGGGGTAATAGGAGGAGTTATAGGAGTGGCCATATGGGGTAAGAGTAGGAGCAGGATGATAGGAGAGGCCATATGGAGTAATAGGAGAGCTATAGTAGTGGCCATATGGGTAATAGAGGAGTTATAGGAGTGGCCATATGGGGTAATAGGAGAGCTATAGGAGAGCCATATGAGTAATAGGAGGAGCTTATAGAGTGGCCATATGGGTATAGAGGAGCTTTAGAGTGACCATAGGGAGTAATATGAGGAGCTTTAGGAGTGACCATATGGAACAATAGGAGGAACTATAGGAGTGGCCATATTGGCAAGAAGTGAGCTATAGGGTGACCATATGGGGTATAGGATGATCTTAGGAATTGACCATATGGGGTAATAGGAGGAGCTATAGGAGTGGCCATATGGTAATAGGAGGAGCTATAGAGTGGCCCATGTCAGTAAGGAGGCTATAGAGTGCCATATGTGTAATAGGAGAGTTATAAGAGTGGCCATATGCAGTAATATGAGGAGCTATAGAGAGGCCATATGGGTAATAGAGGAGCTATAAGAGTGGCCTATCTGGTATAAGAGAGCTATAGGAGTGGCCATATGGGTAATGGGATTTATAGGAGTGGCCTTTGAGGTAATAGAGGAGTTATAGGAGTGGCCATATGGGTAATAGGAGAGCTATAGAGAGCCATATGGTAATAGGATGAGCTATAGGAGTGGCCATAGGGGTAATAGGAGGAGTTATAGGCGCATAAGAGGAGTTGAAGGTGGTTATATTGGAATAGACAAAAGGAAGAGCTAACGGACACACTAATAAAGCCACGTCTCCTGTGATCTGGTGGATAGTTATAAGATCACAGGAGTTCGATCTGATAAATAACAAAACGTGAAGCTGAAGCTAAGGATTCTATAGGGTGACATATAGTGCTCCTGGAGGGAGATTACCGCATCACTGATGGGGGGGGAAGGGTTACCCCTTGTATGCCACAGTGGTTGTAACGCTATACTACCATGGTTAGTAGTTACCTATTGCATAATTCATGCCTTCATGGCCACCGTGGTCCTGGTTCTGTAAGGTAATAATAATAATATTATTATTATTATATATTAAGGTGTGATAAGCGCAGATGATGTTGTATTGCATGAAAAGCCCACTGACGTTAACGTGGCTTATCAAACCTTATAGGATAAGGGCTCCGTGTTCCAGGGCTATATTTCTTTAAATACCTGGCATCGTCCTTTTATGCTAACGTTTGCCAGACGTGTGCAAATGAGCGGACGAGCAGACGTCATTTTGCATGAAATTCGCTTTGGGACTAACCATCAACGTAGTACAAATAACATTCCCAATTTCAGTAACAATCGGAAAGGTGGGGGGTTTCCGTGGATCCCACCCCACTGTGTGACTCGCCCCAGCCGGGAACAATACATACACTGGGTCTTTTCAGGCATGGCAGTGGTTTATTCATGCTTTAATAACGGCTATAGCCGGGCTTCTGTCTCTACAGCAACTGGCATCCGACTCCTCACTGCAGTGTGTGGCTGAAGGACACATCCTCACCTGACAGGACAAGGAGGAAATTTTCTGATATCAGAGCCTGTGGGGGAAGGTTCTAATATCAGAGCTTGCAAGAGAAAAGGTTCTAACAGAGCAGGTGGGGGGAGTTCTAATAACAGAGCCGCTGGGGGGGGGAGAGTTTATAACAGAGCCTGCAGGGGGAGAGTTCAATAACAGAGCCTGCAGGGGGAGGGAGGAGTTCTAATAACAGAGCCTGCAGGAGGGGGTTCTAATAACATAGCCTATCGGGGGAACATTCTAATAACAGAGCCTATGAGGTCGGGGGAGTTCTAATAACAGATCCTGCAGGGTGAAAATGTTCTAATAACAGAGCAGGTGGGGAGGAGTTCTAATGAAAGAGTCTGCAGGGGAAGGTCCTAAAAATACAGAACCATGCGGGGGGGGGAGTTCTAATTACAAAAGCCTGCTGGGGGAATTCTCTAATAACGAGCCTGCTGGAAGGGAAGCTCTAATAACAGAAATGGGGGGGGGAGTTCATAATAAACCGAAGGGGGTGCTAATTACAATGCTTTGCTCTTCTAATAAACAGAATAACTGTGGCTGGGGAGGTAGTTCTAGTAACAGAACCTGCGGAGAAATTCTAATAAAGAGCATGTGAGGGGGGGGGGGGGCGTTATAATAACAACCTGCGAGGGGATATATACCGAATAACAGAACCTGCCCGGGGAAAGTTCTATAACATGGTATTTAAAAATATTACCGTTTATCGTCCGACCCCTCCCACAGCGCCCATG
The DNA here is from genome assembly GCA_036426205.1 of Ascaphus truei. Taxonomy (NCBI): domain Eukaryota; kingdom Metazoa; phylum Chordata; class Amphibia; order Anura; family Ascaphidae; genus Ascaphus; species Ascaphus truei. The sequence continues at coordinate 3,628,181 of CM071587.1, forward strand.
TTCGGTTTATGTCGTTCCATGTATCCGATGCCCGTCACGTCCTATGCTTTATCTATCCTTCCCAGTGTCTGCTGTGCCTCAATGAATATTTTTCCAGCGTTCAGGGAGTAGCATCAGTAATACTTATTAGGAGATAACTCCATATTGTTTGATTTAGTGTTCATGATATATCATGAGATATTAGTAGTTGAATCCCTTTGATGCTTGAGGGGTTAGTGAGCTACACTTGTTTATAATTTTTTTTACAAACGCTTGGTTGTTTTAAAAGGATGGCGGCCTATTTCTTTGGTCTGCTCTGAACTTCAAAGGACGTAATTGGGGCGGGTGGGGGGCTCCTAGGTTCAGATCACAGGCGTTCAGCCTACATCCTGGTGTCACTTTCTAAAAAAGTTCTTAGACAGGGTCTGCGGTTAGAGCAGCTTCAAGCCTCCTCCAGAGGGTGGGCTTAGGCCGGTGGCCGGTGGCCGTGGCCAGTGCCATAGGAAGAATGTATTTTAGTACTGGGAAAAGATTTTGAAAATAGGATCTCACCAGACGAGTGCTTGGACAAAAAGGTGAGACCCTCCATATTCTGATCCAGCGCCTCTCTGGGGAAAATCAATAGCATTTGTAAGTATCGATTTTCTGACTGTTTTACCTTTTTATTTTAAGAAGCTATTCTTCTTGAATTGCACATAACTGTATGTTTTTTTGTAATACCGTTTCTTATCTAAGCACTGTATTTTTGTACCATATTAAAAACATTTATAAGTAATGCTTTGGGCTCTGAGTGAACTTAAATTATTTGCATACCCCCGGTGTGGCAAGTGGATAGATATGATTGCAATTGAGTGGGGTTAATATAACTCAGTGGTTTCTTCGCGGAGAAGAAAGGTGGGTTGGCTGGGGTGACCGTGTGTATTAACCCTGGTTCATCGCAGTCACGGCTCCTTGTGTGCATGTTCGGTCAGGTGTAGGAGTTATAGGAGTGGCCATATGGGGTAATAGGAGGAGCTATAGGAGAGGCCATATGGAGTAATAGGAGGAGCTATAGGAGTGGCCATATGGGGTAATAGGAGGAGCTTTAGGAGTGACCATATGGAGTAATATGAGGAGCTTTAGGAGTGACCATATGGAACAATAGGAGGAACTATAGGAGTGGCCATATGGGGCAATAGAAGGAGCTATAGGAGTGACCATATGGGGTAATAGGAGGATCTTTAGGATTGACCATATGGGGTAATAGGAGGAGCTATAGGAGTGGCCATATGGGGTAATAGGAGGAGCTATAGGAGTGGCCATGTCAGGTAATAGGAGGAGCTATAGGAGTGGCCATATGGTGTAATAGGAGGAGTTATAAGAGTGGCCATATGCAGTAATATGAGGAGCTATAGGAGAGGCCATATGGGGTAATAGGAGGAGCTATAAGAGTGGCCATATCTGGTAATAGGAGGAGCTATAGGAGTGGCCATATGGGGTAATAGGAGGAGTTATAGGAGTGGCCATATGGGGTAATAGGAGGAGTTATAGGAGTGGCCATATGGGGTAATAGGATGTGTGCTTTCAGGAGTGACCATATGGAGTAATATGAGGAGCTTTAGGAGTGACCATATGGAACAATAGGAGGAACTATAGGAGTGGCCATATGGGGCAATAGAAGGAGCTATAGGAGTGACCATATGGGGTAATAGGAGGATCTTTAGGATTGACCATATGGGGTAATAGGAGGAGCTATAGGAGTGGCCATATGGGGTAATAGGAGGAGCTATAGGAGTGGCCATGTCAGGTAATAGGAGGAGCTATAGGAGTGGCCATATGGTGTAATAGGAGGAGTTATAAGAGTGGCCATATGCAGTAATATGAGGAGCTATAGGAGAGGCCATATGGGGTAATAGGAGGAGCTATAAGAGTGGCCATATCTGGTAATAGGAGGAGCTATAGGAGTGGCCATATGGGGTAATAGGAGGAGTTATAGGAGTGGCCTTATGAGGTAATAGTAGGAGTTATAGGAGTGGCCATATGGGGTAATAGGAGGAGCTATAGGAGAGGCCATATGGAGTAATAGGAGGAGCTATAGGAGTGGCCATATGGGGTAATAGGAGGAGTTATAGGGCGCAATAAGAGGAGTTGTAAAGGGTGTTATATTGAGAAATAGACCAAAAGGAAGAGCTAACGGACACACTAATAAAGCCACGTCTCCTGTGATCTGGTGGATAGTGATAAAGATCACAGGAGTTCGATCTGATAAAATAACAAAACGTGAAGCTGAAGCTAAGGATTCTATAGGGTGACATATAGGTGCTCCTGGGAGGGAGATTACCAGCATCACTGATGGGGGGGGGGAAGGGTTACCCCTTGTATGCCACAGTGGTTGTAACGCTATGACATACAATGGGTAGTAGTTACCTTAGTGCATAATTCATGCCTTCATGGCCACCGTGGTCCTTGTTCTGTAAGGTAATAATAATAATATTATTATTATTATTATTATTAAGGTGTGATAAGCGCAGATGATGTGCTATTGCATGAAAAGCCCCACTGACGTTAACGTGGCTTATCAAACCTTATAGGATAAGGGGCTCCGTGTTCCAAGGGCTATATTTCTTTTTAAATACCTGGCATCGTCCTTTTATAGCTAACGTTGTGCCAGACGTGTGCAAATGAGCGGACGAGCAGACGTTCATTTTGCATGAAATTCGCTTTGGGACTAACCATCAAACGTAGTAACAAATAACATTCCCAATTTCAGTAACAATCGGAAAGGTGGCGGGTTTCCGTGGATCCACCCCACTGTGTGACTCGCCCCAGCCGGGAACAATACATACACTGGGTCTTTTCAGGCATGGCAGTGGTTTATTCATGCTTTAATAACGGCTAATAGCCGGGCTTCTGTCTCTACAGCAACTGGCATCCGACTCCTCACTGCAGTGTGTGGGCTGAAGGACACATCCTCACCTGACAGGACAAGGAGGAAATGTTCTGATATCAGAGCCTGTGGGGGGAAGGGTTCTAATATCAGAGCTTGCAGAGGAAAGGTTCTAACAGAGCATGTGGGGGGGAGTTCTAATAACAGAATCCTGCTGGGGGGTTAGATTCTAATAACATAGCCTGCAGGGGGAGGAGTTCTAATAACAGAGCCTGCAGGGGGAGGGAGGAGTTCTAATAACAGAGCCTGCAGGGAGGGGGTTCTAATAACATAGCCTATCGGGGGGAACATTCTAATAACAGAGCCTATGAGGGTCGGGGGAGTTCTAATAACAGATCCTGCAGGGTGAAAATGTTCTAATAACAGAGCATGTGGGGAGGAGTTCTAATGACAGAGTCTGCAGGGGGAAGGTCCTAATAACAGAACCTGCGGGGGGGGGGAGATCTAATAACAGAAACTGGGGCTGGGAGGGTAGTTCTAGTAACAGAACCTGCAGGGAGAAATTCTAATAAAAGAGCATGTGAGGGGGGGGGGGCAGTTATAATAACAACCTGCGAGGGGATAATACCGAATAACAGAACCTGCCCGGGGAAAGTTCTAATAACATGGTATTTAAATAATTACCTGGTGTATCAGTGCAGCGACCCCTCCCACAGCTGCCATGTTGGTTTTATGCAGTTCCTATACCGTGCTACCCAGAGTCCTTCAGTGCAGTCTGAATATACTTGTTATTCACAAACATTGCAGGGAGTAGCATCAGTAATTACTGGAGATAACTCCAATAATGTTTGATTTAGTGTCATGATAATATCATGAGATATTAGGTAGTTGAATCCCTTTGATGCTTGAGGGGTTAGTGAGCTACACTTGTTTAAATTTTTTTACAAACGCTTGGTTTTAAACAGGTCGGGCCTATTTCTTTGGTCTGCTCTGAACTTCAAAGGGACGTAATTGGGGCGGGGGTCCATCCTGGATAGCCTACTCAAGGTGTCAGCTATTCTAAAAAAAGTTCTATAGACAGGGTCTGGGTAGAGCAGCTTCAAAGCATCCTCCAGAAGGGGTGGGCTTAGGCCGGTGGCCGGTGGCCGGTGGCCAGTGCCATGAGGAAAGAATGTATTTTAGTCTGGGAAAAGATTTTGAAAATCAGATCTCACCAGACGAGTGCTTTGGACAAAGCAGGTGAGACCTCATATTCTGATCCAGCGCCTCTCTGGGGAAAATCAATAGCATTTGGTAAAGTATCGGATTTTCTGACTGTTTTACCTTTTTATTTTAAGAAGCTATTCTTCCTTGAATTGCACAGTAACTGTATGTTTTTTTGTAATACCGTTTCTGTAATCTAAGCACTGTATTTTTGTACATATTAAAACATTTATTAAGTAATGCTTTGGGCTCTGAGTGAACTTAAATTATTTGCATACCCCCAGGTGGTGGCAGTGGATAGATATGATTTGCAATTGAGTAGGGGTTAATATTAACTCAGTGGTTTCTTGCGGAGAAGAAAGGTGGGTTGGCTGGGGTGACCGTGTGTATTAACCCTGGTTGCATATCGCAGTCACGTGCTCACTTGTGTGCTGTTCGTGGCGGTGGTATATTGGGACGGATTGAGGAGAGATAGAACTCATTTGAGGGACATTTGCGGAGGTGAAGAGTGGGGCAGCCTGTGAGCTGGGTATTAATCCTGGATCCTGTAGAGGAGCTATTGTCCATTTGACGAACCTTTGCGGAGGTGAAAAGTGGGTGCGCTTGCGGGCGTGAGTATTAACCCTTGTCCCGTGTGCAGGTTGCAGGCTAGTTGAGTGCCGTACATGATATTTATATTCTAGGACAGTGTAACATGTTTTAGTCACAGTCAGTATTGCTTCATATTGGGATAGACAGGAGATGCAATTTCAGTCCACATGGCTAGACAGTTACCACCTCTAACCTATTCTGTAGGGATTTGCTTTGACATATAAATAACATGGATATAACCACAGGAGGTTGAACTCTGTGGAAATAACCTGATCAATGGAACGGACATTCTACTCTCTGCCTAATCCATTAATGGGGCCAGTATGTCGCTCTGCCTGGAATTGGCTGCAGCCCCAGACTATACGCCTTTTAATTGCAATGTACCATTAGCTGGTCCAGCAGAGGGATTTATAATGCTTTGCTTTGACCTCCATCCTGGTGCTGCTGCTCTACAGCAGAAACCACAGTGGGAAGGCAGGATTTGTGTCCTCCCAACTATGGAGAAATGGGGTGTTACTGAGAGCAGCAGTGTGTGTTAGGATCCTTCTCCTCCCTGATGGAAAAAAACAATCTAGCCAACCTCACTGATGTTTATCTAAACCTGTTACAATATAGCACATTCTACCAGATTAAGGCCTTTAAAGGAGAAATCCCTCTTGGAGCCTTGGGAACGGAGTCCAGTGACACGTTTAAGGGGATTTATCAAGGTAAATGTCGCTTTTTTTTAACCCAAATCTGACAAGTATAAGTATGTGTAGGAGACGTGTTCAGAGGTACGCAATGGAGACTGTTTTTAAGGTGAAATTAAAATTAGGCTTTATTGCGCCTGTCGCTTTAACACAGCAAAACATATGAAAATAAGCCAAACCAAAAAACCTATCTACACATGTAGCTCAGCCCTCTCTGACTGGGTTGGTTAGCTAAGCTATTTACCAGCCCCAAAATATAAACATATATACAGATATATAACAGTTCCAAAAGAAAGTCTTATCTGTTCTCCTGAAGCTGTAGGGGAAGTCCTCTCTGCTCTCCTGGGTAAGCACCTTTGTGTGCTAAGGCAATGTCTGTCCAGGTTTTGAGGTCTGGTCCCCTTGTCTTGCTATCAGCATACAGTCCAGTCCTTCTGCAGCTCAAGACAGCCGTTCCTCTGGTCAGTCGTCAGTCGTCCCCCCCAAATTGGGAGACTCAGGAATCTCTGCTCTGTCTCCTAGTTCAGCTCAGATGTGAGCTAAGGAGTCTTACTTCCTGTCTCAAAGGCAGGCTTTTTCTAACACCTCTAATCAGCCAGGTGCTGGTCAATTAACTAGCACACTGCTGGATTAGAGGCAAGTTTTCTGAACAGGGTAAGTCCCCTGTTACAGTATGTTTAATGTATTTGGGAGGGGGATGAATTTCTTCTGGCTGCTTCCTGTTGTGGGCTGTCACTGATAAGGACTAGGGATGGGTTTGTTGGGACTTATACGTGCCCCCCACCAAAAACCGCCTGCGGTTTGAGCGCTAAAAAAATAAATCAGCGCGGATTGTTAAGAATCCTTACTGCCGGCATCTCCTGCTCAGGTATAAATGTCCTGGTCACATGGGACCACAGGCGCTGTGACATCATCCCTGGACATTTAAACTGGCAGCACCTATAGAGATGTGTATGTATCTCAGGAAGTAGGGGGTTCCTGGAACTGAAATGAATGGGGTTCAGCTCCGGAGACCCACTGCTTCAATTCTATTTTCTTTTTTTTTTTTAAAACGCACATATTTTATCATCTACTCCAGGCTGGTGTTAGCCCCATCTTTCCTAGGAATATAATGACCAATATAGGTATATAATGACCAAGATAAGCCAAACCAACCTGAAATAGATGATAAAATAGTAATTAAAATACATTTCAGTACATATTGACCCCTTAGTAGCCCACGGGTCAACTAGTCATGGGTTTCCATGACTAGCTGACCAAAAAGGGCTGTGTCACCTAAGTGCCCACGGCCCCTCCAGCAAAGCATGGTCACATCATGGTGGCCCTTGACCGAGAAACCGAAAAGGAGGAGTACTCACCATTTCCCTTCACGGTACGCTTCGTGGGAACACAGGGTGCGATCTAAGCTCAAAGGAAAGCTTACCTTGGGCATGACATAGCAACTACAACATGGGGGCCCTGGAGTGCCTGACCCCATGACGTACGGGCTGTGTCTTGGGGGCACTCAAAGGGTTACTGTCATTGCTATTTCCTATCCCCAGAGAGTTTCCAAGCAATAGGTTGCAGGTCTCCTGCTCATACCTCTGACATAGGTTTGCCAGGTGGCTTCGCCAAAAATACTGGACTCAATGGTTAAAGGTCACTATGTCCAGGGAGGTAATACCTGGACACATACATGTCCAGTATTACAGTACCTCTCATTTTGTACTGGACAGTGTCCAAATACAGGACAGTCCGGTTCAATACCGGACACCTGGCAACCCTACTCTGACCCCACAAGACATCACAAATCCCACCCTGATGTCTGTTAAATCCTGCAATCACATAACACGATGGCAGATACAATGACAGTGTATTTGTGTTCTGATGAGGGGTTTGCACACTGAGGGTCTATTTCTCAAAGCCTCCCAGCTGCCAAAGTAGAGAAAAAAATGGGGGGGGGGAAACAGCACAGGATTTAACAAAACAAAAAAAGTCATAACGTTATTGTCTTTTATACACTCCTGTCTTTCAGCCAGAAGACATTGAAAAATGATTCCTTAAAGCAGCAGTTCTAGCTGTCATTTATTTTATTTATTTATTCCCTTTAATATGTGCATCAATACAATCCACACAATAAGTAATTAGCTACGTTTCCGATCGATCCATTCTCCTGTGATCGATCGAAGATTTGGCTCATGGGTTCACTAAATGGCTGTCAGTGCAGCAGAAGAGGACCAAAGATGCAAAGTTCTGTGGGGAAGATCACGTGACCAGGCAGTCACTAGATATAATTCGTGCACTGCTTGAGAGAGGGCAGGGCTAAAAAAAGGGTTGTGCCAGATCCTGTTTCAGAAGAGGAAGGGGGGGTGACTTTGTAAATGGTTGCTATAGAAACAAAAAATGCTTGTTACATTATAATACATTAAAAATGTCATTCAGAGTTGTTGTTTTTTTTTTTTTTTAAATGCTACAAGTATTTTCTCATAGTACAGAACTGATTTATTAAAAATAACACACATGTAGGATATTGCTTGGTCTGCAGCTTTAAGGATTAAAAATTCAGAAATAATGTCCATGGCTGTACAAGGGGGGAATAAAAAAACGAATTTATTGCAAAGTGGTTCCAAGTATGGCACAGTGTTTTGTCCACATCCGGGAAACCTGGAAAAACAACCCCTTATTTATCAAGGCAAAATGATGCATTTCTGGGGCAAAAATGTACAACACATTGATCCTACTGCTTTTAGTGGGATGTTGTCTTACTACATCTGCTGTAGCCCTAGAACTGCCCCACTTATTCATTGAGAAACCTCTAAGTTAGCTGACCTGTTTTGCAGCTGTGGGTGTCCTAATGCTGAGTGTCTTAGCACGCTCAGTGGAGGTATTCATAGGAATAATATTTCCACAGCACCATTACAAGCAGCAGCTCAGCAAGTGAAGTAGGAAGACGGTTCTCTCTTGTGCAACTTGCTTCTCGGAGAAAGCTCTTGAGGTCCTCTCCTCCCTCACAAAAGTGTTTGCCGAGACCAATTATTTTTGAAGCACGAGACCCTATCTAGGCTCTTTCCTCTGTGCTGAGTGATTTCATAGGAAGACCGGTAAGGACTAAGTAGAGCAGTTTTAAGCATTGCTATCTGCTCCACTCATCAAGAGACCGCATCTCCCCTTGGAGAAATGCTTTTATAACCTCTCACAGAGGGCCACAAAGGATTGAGTCTTGCTCGGCAACATAGCTCTATTAGAAACCTGTGTGTCACAGTAACAATGTCTAAACCAATGTTTTTTTCAACAGGGGTTCCAGGGAGCTCTTGTGCTCCCTGGCATTTTCAGGTCATTTGAAAATTGTACCAAATACAAAAGAATTGACAATGCATCTGATATCAGGCGCCCTGCTAGAGAGGGTTAGGATTCATTATAATGCATCAGATCTCAGACACGCTATTAATACTATTAACAAATCCAAGGGATGGCTGTGGGCACCACTTGCGCGCCTACGTATGCGAATTTATATTTAGGCTGGTGGGAAGAGACAAGAGTTTTCGAGGATCCTCTAAAAGTAATGAATTCACTATGCTGGTTGTGGTTTATACTTGTGGACATAAGAAAATGTTGAACTGCCTTATATACCAACTTCATGTGAAATACTGGTACAGGCATACCCCGCATTAACGTACACAATGGGACCGGAGCATGTATGTAAAGCGAAAATGTACTTAAAGTGAAGCACTGCCTTTTTTTCCACTTATCGATGCATGTACTGTACTGCAATCGTCCTATACGTGCATAACTGATGTAAATAACACATTTGTAACAGGCTCTATAGTCTCCCTGCTTGCGCACAGCTTCGGTACAGATAGGAAGCTGGTATTGCTGTTCAGGACGTGCTGACAGGCGCATGCGAGAGATGCCGTTTGCCTATTGGGCGATTATGTCCTTACTCGTGAGTGTACTTAAAGTGAGTGTCCTTAAACCGGGGTATGCCTGTATATAGTGATTCCATGGCTAAGCTGACTAACAATGTGTTTTCATCAAGAGTTATGCCCTCTAGTTTGCATAGTACATCTTTAGTGTCACTTTGTAACATTGTGCTCACCACAAACAAGGTGTGACCGCGAGGCCGAGGTGGGGATATATAAATAAACAAAACACACAGCCGCGAGAGCGCGTCTGGAGTGTAGGATGGTCGAGGTAGCCGGGACAGGGTTGGAGAAGTAGGGGTCGTCTTTATACTTGCCGAGGTCGGGTAGGAGAGTAGCGGATCATTGCAGGTACTAGCCGTGGCCAGGATTGGAGAGGGGAGAATAGCCGTGGTACGTTGCCGAGGTCGGGGTAAGAGAGATGCGGGTAGTCAAGGATAGCCAGAGTCTGGATTGGAGAAGAGCAGAGTCCGAAAGAAAGCCGGGATCTGGAAAACTAGGAACGGTGAAACAGGACAAGACTATAGAGGCAGGTAGCAGCAAACACAACAGTACGTGGTTCTATGCTCAGCAAATTTGCCGGTGGGGCAGCTGAGCATATATAGGGCTAGGCAGCCAATGACGCTGGGGACAGTGTAGAGGTGTGTCAGCGACGGTGGCTGTCATTGGTTGTTCTGGAACGCAAGACAGGTGGGGGACGAAGCCCGGGCACAGACGATGATGCCTCCTGTGTATTGGGATCGAGCGTCGCGTGTGCGCGCCACGCCGTGATAGCGCTGTGCTCTGATGGAGGAAGGTAATCGGCAATATTCTTCCAGAAGTTTTTCTCTCTTATTTTAAAAAAATTTATGAAGAGCCAATTTTCTAGCAAATAGATGAAGATCTTTTGTAATCTCAAATAGATCAAAAATTAACATGTCTAAGGTTAAACCAGTAAGGTTTATAGTCCTTGTTTTATCCTCTTTCGAATGCATGTATACCTGAGGCGTCTTGGCCTCCTTTTGTTCGGTCGGAAGCCCCATTATTAAGTGTATCATAGTGTAAGTAACGATAAAAGCGTATCATTATTTGAAGGACTGCACCCACTTAAAGGGATATTCTTTATGTATGTAAGTCCTAATGTCCAATATTCATGATCTCCTTCTGTATACTATTATCCTCTCAGTATAGAACAAGTGTTTATCTTTTCTCTCTATTTACTAGCTGGAAAAAAAAGTTTCTACAAAATTCCCCTTGCCTTGACTCGGAAAAAAAAGTCGATTTATTTTTGAACTGTGGATGTATATAATTTTGATGACTTCTCTCTAGTTTTCATGGCATTATTCCCAGAATTCCCTTTCCATAGAGATTTATCTCTGACAAAATAACTCCATAAGGCTAACTTTGGAATATATTTATTTAAGTCTATATATAAGTTAAAGGCACTAGGTCTACAAGTTGGAGCAAAGCTTAACCCCTTGTTAAGGGACCTTGTTTTTCTTGCTATGTTAATTTATGCCAACTTAAATGAAAAATTCCTCTTTCTTTTATTGTGCGTTTCTTTTTTTGTGGTCTTTCTTCCTCCCCTCTTTCCTCGTCTGTAATTAAATCCCATTTCCTTCTCTGGGGTGATGCTGTATCATTTGGTTCCCTCACTACGGTGTCTTTTATTTCCTGTCCCCATTTTTAATTTCTGTCTCTCTCTACACACACTCTGCCCCCCTACCTGGCTCCTCTCCTCCACGGTGGGCTCAGGATGTGACTAGTGATGAACATGGCATCAGCCACTGACGTTGGACTTGGGAGATGAGGTTACAAGAGGGAAGTTTTTAAGGCGTGGTCGGCCTAAGTATAACGAAGGGTTGCACTAGCTATTAGCATATCTCACATGGTGTGCTCCACAAGGAACATTAAACTGTCAACCATGAAGTGGAAGTGGTCTGCTGTAAAAGGAAGGCAGAGGGAGGGAGATACTACTGGTATATGCACTAATTTTGGTGCTACATGACGGATATACACAAAGGTGGCTACGGTGTAATAGAAAGGGGACAAAAATATTCACTGTGCCATCTGCCAGAGAGTGCCAGACACATACTGAATTCAAATACTTTGTTTGAAAATAAATACAACTCTACAAGCTGCAGGAAGTGATTCCGCTGGCTTCCCACAGCACACAAAGTGTTATTGGGTTGACAAGTCTAAGGCACCTTATGAGGAATGGGGTATGGTGTCAGACCCCACAGGATCAGAAGTTGAACCCACACAACCTCTGTTATTCAGGACAACAGCTCTAGCAGTGTGAGCTAAACCAGCTGATGGCTGGCAACACTGACACTATATACTTAGGTTTTAGCTCTACTTCTTATTGACGGGACAAAGCACGTTACCTTCTTCTGGGATAGAGATGCATAAATAATAAGCAGTCTGCTGCCATGAGACACCTTCTGGCGCGGGACGACATCTTACAGTTCATTTATTTGAATAGGCTGTAATGTATTCCAGCATCAAAGGTGATTCTAGCAGAACACTGCTTAATAAATACAGCCCACTTCCTTTATACTAGAAATACTAACTCAAGTCACAACCTCACTGTGTTTTATTACTTTCTCTCTGCATCTACTTTATTTTCCGTGCGTGAACGTGTTTTTACTTGTGTGTGTGTGTGTTAGAAAACCTGTTTTATTTAATCTTGCCTGGCCTCAGGAACTCATAGCCTGGAGTACATGTTATTACTTTGTGCTCGAAGTTCTTTCATGGTTACAAGAAACAAAATAGACACCCCTGGGAGGTATGCTGTTAGACAGAGCGCCCCGATCGCCCTCTTTCTCTCATTTTTAACAATACCGATTTCGGATTGCTTTCTGCCTTTGAAAAGAAAAAAAATCCGATATGGCAGCTTGGCCTTTCTGAGACTGGTCTGCGGAAATACGCGTACCCAAGGAACTGGACGATCCGAGAGAGAACTACATCCGCAAAAAAAGCTTCGCCCATCTCTACCCAAAACCAGGATGCCCTGGATACAGAGGAACTCCTCCTCCACTGAAAGAGCATGTTTATCACACGAAACGAACGTCCGTCTGTTTTTTAAATGACGTCACGCCGGTGATGAGGTCGCGTAGCTGGGAGCTGCGGTTTGTATGGCGATTGTTTTTTGTGCCCTAACTAGCTCTGTCCCCATATACATGCCTTTATATGCTGAAGGTATCTACAGAATCTTTACATTTCCGGACACTTGTTCCGTCAAACTTGCGTTTCGCGTTTCGATGTAACAATATACCTAGCAACAGGGGAACAATATAGCTATATCTGGATACGCCCCATAAGACTTGGAATTAACCATTTAGCATCTTAGCATTATACAGTATTAAACTGGGAATAACACTGCAACTGATTGGTCTCTGCAGCAACATAGTACTCTATGATTGGTTGTATATATTGTAGGTGATATTACTGCTAACATAAGGCAGTGTGGCCACTGGAATTTTTTTTGCACCATAGTTGCTATATGTGGCTCAAACAATATTAACCCCGCACAGGGGTGGTCCTACCTTTTGCAGCAGGGGATTCCTATAATACACCCCATCTATATCCTTGTACATTTTAGATTGATGCTAGGATGTACTTGGCAACAGAGGAACAATATAGCTCCATTTGGATACACTCTCCTAGTCCTGGGATTCACTATTTTGTAGTGTTACATATTACACTGTGAGCAACATTGTATCCTTCTGCCGCTGCAGAGACACAGTACCCAAGGCTGCGCTTAAAGTGGTTTTGTACCTTAGCCGCTATACGCGGTTTCAGCATTTATTAACCCCTCTAGCGGTGTTCTCGTCTCAGTTACAGGGGAACCTTATCAGACACATTATCCACTCCCTAATGCTACGGCCCCAGTGTCCGCTGCCGCACGTGCGACTGGCGGCGCGTGTGGACGTGTGAAAGCTGCCATCTCGGTCTGCGGTTGAGCTGCAGGAGATCGCGATGGGGGGGGGGGAAGGGCGTGGTGGGGGGCACGCCCATGACATCACGCGGTCGGTTCGACCTCATTGGCTGAACCACCGCCGTGACCTGGCCAGCCCTCCATCGCCACTAGGAAAGACAAAAATCTTGTCTTTACAAAATGTGGTCACGCATCGCGATCTCTCCATGCGCACGCAGGCAGCTACTGGGCCCGGCAACCATAGAGGGGCAGATCTTCTTCCTGTCATGCACACAGCAGCAAACACTGGGGGACAAGGCCTAACTCATTTGACCAGCCCCCTCACCACCATATTTTTATGCTTCACTGTATATATATATATGTATATATATGTGATAAAAAATCACTGGCACTCCAATAGAAATTCAATAATGAATAGGTGCATGTCCCATATAAATAATAAAAGTATACATTACCGCATAGCAGCAAAAGAGGAGACAGCACTCAGGTGAATGAAAATAAATGTATAAATACAGCACATAACTCCAACGTTTCATCCCACAGGGGGATCTTCCTCAGGGGGTGTGCAACAGACACAGGACAGTGAGTGACTTATATACCCAAACACCCAAGTGACATAAACATCTCCATCATCAGAAAGCATATATGGGCGACAAAAACAGCTGTGCAAAATACAATTTAATTAGATCATGTCCAACTCCATGTCTGTACTCCTATTGGGGAATCCAAGTCACATGATCAAACCCAAGCTGTCAGTGTCATTGCATGTAAACAAAACTGATGCTAGCATCGCAGGCCCGGTTTTCAAGGCAACAACATGTGTGCTCAACTCTTTAAAGGCAGCAGACACACCGGTTGGTTGTCATGTGTACTGCACGTGTATAGATCACCACTGCAAATGTTATGTGCTGTAGCAGTGATGAATTACTTTCTAAACAGCACCTAAGAATAACAGATACTGGCATGTGTATATCAGTAGAATCCTATGACAGATGGAACCCGCTGTAATCCCAGGCGGGTAACCCATAATAAACCTGTCGGCGTACATGCTGCATGGATATACATAGGTTGCTAGTTAAACCCCTAGTATACCAGTACTGCTAAAGACACAAAGTGCGATCAAAATAAAGGAACATACTGTCTGTAGAACTACATAAATATACAATATACGGACCTGCAAAAATGTGGAATAAAAGAAAACCCAAACACAGTGAGGGTAAAGTGAAGAGAACCGGGAGGGGAAAATAAATCATGGAAGAAGCTGAACGACAAGAATATAACAAGCTGTAGAAAATATACTGTATAATAAATGCCTTTTACATAATCATTTTGAACTACGCTGATCCATGTATACATAACGTTGATGTTGAACAGTAATAATTACAAAAAATTACAAAAATTACAAAAAACAACCCAAGTTCATGTCCTCATTCAGGCCTTTGGGGGCCATAGAATCCAGTCTGTGAATCATCCTCGCCTCAAGCTGGAGCAAAAGCCTGTGTCTATTTTCTCCCTGGTTGGAGTATGGGCTTGTACAACGGGCATACAACGAAAGGTGGCCAAGCTGTGCTGTTTTAGCTTAAAGTGCCTTGCCACTGGTAACAGCTTAAGATCATCAGAATTGGTGGGTCAGCAAGGGCCTGCGTATTGTGGAACGATGCATTGCTATTCGTTCCTTAAGCATACGCGATGTCTTGCCACGTAAAGAACCCCACAGGGGCATTGATAATGTAGACTACAAATTTTGAGTCACAATTGAGAAAATCCAAATTTTAATGGATAACCTTATGCGGATGCATAAAAGTGTTGCCCAGCATTAAATAACTGGCAATTTACACAACCTCTACACTTGTGCACCCCCGGAGCTTTTGTTAGCAGGTCGTTTTCGCTGCATATTTATCCACTGGTCCGCCTTATGATGAGAATCCCCCACATTCCGACCCCGCCGATAGCAAAAGGGGTGGGGACTCAAATGTTTCCGATACGTTTATCATCGCCAAAATGTGCCAGTTTTGCTTTAACTGCGTTGTATATGGCTTGAGGCAGTACTATATGTTGTTACTAGTGAAACCGATCATTTTCATGGTTGTCACCGTAGTTTCAGTAGATCACCCCTTGTTGGTAAACGTGTTTGGCTATGCTTGATCAATTCTGTCCGATGTAGCCCTCTCTCTGAAGCGATCTGCCATTTTCTGTAAAGCTGCTTCAACATGCGAGGATCGTTGAATCTCCGTACCCGGAGCAATTGTGAAAGGGGAGTCCCCTCTTTAGAGGGGGAGGGTGATGACTCTGAGCGTCTAAGAGAGTATTTTATCTGTGTCCTTTGTAGTTATTCTCGTACACAATACATTATTTTCCTGTATACCACGGTATCCAGGAACACTATATTAGTGGCACTGTACTGGTACGTGAAGCGTATGTTTGAGGTATGAGATTCACATAATGATAAATTCCAACAGACATGTTCGCCCCCCCCCCCCCCCCCACAGGAGGAACACATCATCGATGAATCTAGCATAATATAAATAGAATCAGCGTGTGGAGAATCATGTAGAAGGTGTGTTGCTCATATGTGTCCATATAGATATTCGCATAAGATGGGGCCATTTAGACCCCAAGCAGTTCCCATGAGTTGGAGATAGTAGTCCGTCGAATCTGAAGTAATCTATGTAATATAAGATCTATGAGAGTCATAAGGAACTCTGATGGAGGACCATCTCCTCGGCCGGGTAGTGTAGATGGCTCCTGACAGCTCATCCCCTCCTGGTGGGGGATGTTAGTGTACAAGCTTGACACATCAAGTGTCACAAGCAGGACATCTGTTAAATCCATGTTAGTGCTGACAGTTTAGTATGAAGTCCATAGTATCTTTAATATATTGATGACATCTGTAGGACCATAGGTGTAGGTGAAAATCAACAAACTGTGACAGTGGAGTGCATAGTGATGACCGCGCCGAGATTATTGGTTACCCGCGGTGCTATGAGAGATTTATGTACCTTGGCAAGGTGTAGAGTACAGGCATAATCGGAAGTCAGTGGTCAGAATTTAGCCAAAATCCTCTGAGATCCCCATTATTAGTCCCATTGTGATAATTGAATCCACTCACGCTTATATACCGCTGTAGGATCTGCGGTTGCTTTTTATAATGGTCCTGGTGGGCGAGTTGACCCAGAATCTCATTGCGGTAATAGGAGTATGGCATTATTACAATGCCTCCCCCTTGTCCCGAGGCTGATGTAATTTCCTTCTGTTGTTAAGGGATCTTAATGCCAGACGCTCATCTTGGTGAGATTGTGATAGCTAATCTGACGGTTCATAACTCGTGGTTTAGATTTGATTCAACAGTCCCATGAAGGTGGAAATGCTATGATTAGTAATCTGCGGATTCAAAAACACTTCGGGTCTGAATTTCTTAGTATCCGAATAGACGCTCAATCCTCTGCAAGTGGTAGCAGACTATCTCTCTTGCAGAAAAAGTCTTAATTTCAGCTGACGGTGCATCCTGTATAGTCTACTTCCAGTCAAAGGGCTGTTGGCGTAGTGGGAACAAAGAGAGCCATTTAGGAGTACCGCCACCTCTGCCGGGGTGAGGTATAGTCCGATAAATAAAGATTACCGATTCTGTTGTTTCTTCCTGCCCCTTTCGTCTTCGACTCTCGTGGTAGAGACCTTTGATTCCAAACGCCCCTCCGGATTGGTCCCCGGCGTCTGAATCTGGTACGGTGTTTCTTGCCGAGATTCTGTTGGTTTTGCTAAAAAGGTTCAGTAGTGGTGTTTGTCCTGGGTGTCAGATAGGTCTGTGTCAATGGTATATATCTTGACCTCCAAAAGCTGCTCTTCGGGATTTGGAATAGTATCTCCTTTGCCCTGGTCTAACCGAGTGCTGTCACTAAGCCCCAAAAGCCATTTAACACTTTGCGTTCTTTATAATAAGATTGACCTGCTTCAATTATTCCGTTTGTATTTGATAAGGTTGGCCCTGTGTAGGTCAACTGCGGTCTGGAGTTTGTCAATCCAATTAGTTGAAGAGTCTGATTAGAATGTGTCCGTGTTTGTCCTTGATGTCAGCAATGTCCTGTTTAATTTCGTTATTTCCTTCGTGGACGTTCAATAACCAGCGGGTCAGGTCAAAGGAGCATTTATTTAAAATGGCCACCCATTCTACAGAATTCGGATCCGTGCGTCCAGCCATCGTAGGTTGGTTTTTATCCGAAAAACCACGGGGAAGGAGTTCTACTTGTGGTAATTGAGATAGAGTTACAGCATGAAGGTAGAAAATCAACTTCTTTCTTCTTTAAACGTATTAGATCATTAATAACATCAGAGGGTTTCTACGGTCCAAAAACAGCATCAACGATTTGTATAAGCATTTTGGCTACATCTGCATCCGTTGAGCCTAATGTTCAGAAAGGTCAGCAAATATTTCAGCTGCGTCAGCAATTCTTCCATATCTAACAGTCCTGAGCCTCAAAGTAGGGTATATAATCAATAATGAAAAAGCAGTGATAAGCCGTAATGTACACACTATGGGTGCACAGGCATTAAATAGAATATGTGATAAAAAACACTGGCACTCCAATAGAAATTCAATATGAATAGGTGCATGTCCCATATAAATAATAAAAGTATACATTACCGCATAGCAGCAAAAAGGGAGACAGCACTCAGGTGAATGAAAAAAATGTATTAAATACAGCACTAACTCCAACGTTTCGATCCCAGGGGATCTTCCTCAGGGTGGTGCAACAGACACAAGGACAGTGAGTGACTATATACCCCAACACCCAAGTTGACATAAACCATCTCCACACATCAGAAAGAATCATCATCGGGCGACAAAACAGCTGTGCAAATACAATTTAATTAGATCATGCTCCAAAATCCATGTCATGTACTCCTTTGGGGATACAAGTCACATGATAAAAACCACAGTGTCAGTGTATTGCATGTAAACAACTGTGATGCTGCATCAGCAGGCCCCGGTTTTCAGGCAACAACATGTGTGCTCAACTCTTTAAAGGGCAGCGACACCGGTGGTTGTCATGTGTACGCACGTGTATAGATACACCACTGCAACATGTATGTGCGTGTAGCACGTGAGTGATGAATTTACTTCTAAACACAAGAAATAACAGATACTGGCATGTGTTATCAGTAGAATCTATGACGATGGAACCCGCTGTAATCCCAGTCGGGTAACCAATAATAAACCTGTCGGCGTCACATGCTGCATGGATATACATAGGTGTAGTTAACCTAGTATACCATACTTTAGTGGGCAAGGACATCGCGTATATGCTTAAGGAACGAATAGCAATGCATCGTTCCACATACGAAGCCCTTGCTGACCCCACCAATTCTGATGATCTTAAGCTGTTACCAGTGGCAGGCACTTTAGCTTTAAAACAAGCACAGTGGCCACCTTCGTTGTATGCCCGTTGTACAAGCCCATACTCCAACCAGGGGAGGAAATAGACACAGGCTTTTGCTCCAGCTTGAGGCGAGGATGATTCACAGACTGGATTCTATGGCCCCAAAGGCGCTGAATGAGGACATGAAATTGGGTGTTTTTTGTAATTTTTTGTAATTATTACTGTTCACATCAACTGGAGATACATGGATCAGGTAGTTCAAATGATTATGTAAAAGGCATTTATATACAGTGATATTTTACTAAAGCTTGTTATACTTGTCGTTCAGCTTCTTCATTGATTTTATTTCCCCTCCCGGTTCTCTTCAACTTTACCACTCACTGGGTAGTGGGTGTTCTTATTCCACATTTTTGCAGGTCCGTATATTGTATATTATGTAGTTCTACAGACAGTATGTTCTTTATTGTATCGCACTTTGTGTCTTTAGCAGTACGGTTTATAGGGGTAACTAGCAACCTTGATATCCAGCAGCATTGACGCCGACAGGTTTATATGGGTTAACGACCTGGGATTTACCGCGGGTTCCATCTGTCAGGATTCTCCTGATATACACATGCCAGTACTCTGTTATG